>JAUMGZ010211339.1:0-22414 GCA_032359645.1 Pododesmus macrochisma | reverse complement strand
AACGGGAAACAAAAGTAATAGAGATAGTTCAGAAAGAAGGATGAGCCCATGCAACGGCGTTTCCGCCTACTCTTATAGACAAAGAATGAGATTACCTGAGATATGATAATGCATAGGACTAAACAATGTAAGTCTGCACTGCAGTAAGATGTGCATTGAATGCAATATTTTATATTAATCAGAGCGTATCCTTTCTAGTTTCCTAATACCACCAATTCACAAAAATTAGCTAAACAAAATTGAGTTTGAATTCTGTATCTGTATAAATACGTCGCATATATCAATACTTGCAGGTACGCGACTGAATGAATCCTTAATTTATAATGTTTAGAAATTTTGATATTATCTAACTAACTTGTTTAGAAAACAGATGAACATCCCTTTACATTTTAAAAGTTCTTTAGTCTTTTTGAAATATGTTTTTGACAGCTTGTTCAGGAATATGATAGATAAAATTATTTAATATGTTTTGTAAGCTTGTTTATTTTTTTTTATTTGTTAGTTTAATTGTCCCATGGCATACAAGAAAGACATGGGTTTCCTACCACAGTATTCGTCGTCGAAATTTGGATTGGTGGCACATCTGTTCACAGCGTCTCTATCGATATGGGCAAGTATTCAAACTAAGTAATGTTTGAAATAAAATATTTTCGTTAAACGTTTTTATTTATTTTCTATTGCCATATCATGGTCAAACATAATATTAATGTATGCGAATGTCTTTTGATTTATATTTGTTAGTGTATATGTATAATACTATCACATATAAAATGTAAAATATTATAGAAATACGCTATCGTCGTCTTCATTGTCCTTTTTCTGACTATTTACTATTCTATATTCCAGATTGTGAGCAATACTGTCAATGCTGAAATTTGCTATACAAAAGGTAAGCTTATTTGTTCCGTTCTTAGATGGGTTAATCCACCTTTGAAAATGTGTACTGTGTTGTGCTTGATAAGAGCTTCACATTACATTCATTAGACATAAAAAAAAGGAATCGTCTTAGGATATTACAGGAAGGAAACCAACACCAGAAACGGAAATATAGTGCAATAGACATAACACGGGTAAAAGGATAGATTGTCCGTTCAATGGCGCTGTGCCTGCCTCTTCTTATCGAATTACATGGGGACCCTGTTCGAGGGGAACTATACTGTCTGCCTACTGGGATCATTGCCTTATATCTACCCTTCAAACCTTGACTTCAGAGTTATAATTAGGGACACCAGTCCTAGTGGGCATAGCTTTACCGGTAATCCAGACAATTAAACTACCAAACCACGGTAAGATTTCAATGTTGTAATGCACGGCGAAAGGAAATGGAATATAAATTTATTAGTAAAAATGTTCCCTTTCAAACGCTAAATGCTCTTATCGTTGTTGCACAAAATACAAATACAATGATTTAGCGTATATGATTAATGATAATTATCAGCATTATGAAGGGCATGAATTGTAAGTATATTTTGTTTCAATGCAACGGTAAAGATTGGATGCATGCTGTTGTTTCACATTGTACACATTGATGGAACTAAATGCTTAATTTTCTGCCTCAAACAGGGCAATTTATAGGAGTGGGAAACGTAGTTATACCCATCCTTCAATACCCGACATTGTGTAAGGCTTTAATGGTAATTGAGTAATATATGCATTATTTGTCATCATGAATATTTTGATTGGCATGCTTTGTTATTTTAAGTATAAAATAGTACAGGTTATTTGAATTCGTACATCAATTAATTGATTACAATTGTATCAATGCAACAGACACAGCCGACTTATAAAATTAATTGTTTCTTATACAAGCATACCCGATTCAGATTGCAAGCAAGTATTTTTTCATTTCTTTTACAAAGGGTCAGACTGCCATGTATCATTGAATTTCTAAATATAGAATAGAATTGATTAAAAGGATGTTTATTGCATGCAGCGTTAGAACGGTAATGGTTACTAAGCTTTTAAATGTTGTTTTATCTCGTTCACTGTCCTAGCGTATTGAACACTGTCGTACTGCACATAACTATACGGGGCCGCATTGGCCTAGTTTTTTTTTTTTTATTGTTTTTTTTTCAATTTATTTTTACAAAACAAAACGACACGAACAGAACAATGCATAATGAGACAATACAACAGAAAGCATTTATATTTATATGACACATTCTCTTTCTCACACACACACACACACACACACACACACACACACACACACAATTCCCTTCCATACAATATCAACAACGAACATTAGCACAAAACGCAAAACATCACAGACACACATATGAGCATACTACACTTCCCTACTACACGCCGTCAATACAAACCAAGTGAAACAAAACATAACCAGATAGAGAAAAAAGTATCACTGTTTTCACATGCACTATATATGTTTATAGATGAAAAATAATAAAAAAGAAAGATTCACAAGTTGAGCAAAAATTTAAAAAAAAAACCTAATTTGTCAAAAATTCCCATATCAATCGATGTTTTTCTATGGCGTTTAAGGAGAATGCAATTATTTTTTCTATTTCTTCTCTATTTCTAACTATCCGTTCAAAAGTTTGAAAGTTTGTTTCTTTGTTTTGCCATTTGCAACAATGTATATAATATTTTGCGAAAAATATGATTTTTGCAATGAAAATACTCTTGCTATTATCTTTTTTGGCTTTGTATCCCCCTATTATGTTTTCTTATGAATTAATAACCAAGATAGCCCAGTGGTTCTTGAGAAGAGTCGAAAATATGAAAAATACCCTATGTCCACTGAAGCGTCCCCCAGTGAGTCGTTTATTCACAGATTTTTTTCTGTTCACATATATACTTTGTAGACATTGGCTCAATGATCATGCATATAAAGTATGAACGTAATTAGAGCATCGGTTTCTAAGAAGAAGATGATAAACAAATTAACCCAAATTTACCCCTTTTTGCCCCTTAATGGGGCCCCTATAAAGGTAGGCTCCTTTTTATTCGCAAACTTGAAGCAGCTTCCAATGGTGGTACTTCCTGGCAGATTTGGTTGAAATTAGCCCAGTGGTTCTTGAGAAGAAGTCGAAAATGTAAAAAAAGACCACACGTCAACTCAAGTGCCCCCTAGTGGGTCGTTTATTCACAGTTTTTTTTCTTTTGGCAAACTTTGTAAACATTGACTCAAGGATCATGCTTATCAAGTATAAAAGTAATCAGAGCATCGGTTTGTGAGAAGAATATTTTTAAAACATTAACCTAAGTTTACCTTTTTTTGCCCTTCATAGAGGCCAGCCCCCTTTTATTCGCAAGCTTATAGCAGTTTTCCCATGGTAGCACTTTCTACCAACTTTGGTTGCTATTGGTCCAGTGGTTCTTGAGAAGAAGTCGAACATGTGAAAGTTAACGCACGACGCACAAAGAACGATCACAACGACCTACAAAGCCAAAAAGGGAAGACAATTCTGGCCAAATTGAAGCCATTAATCAGTCGTGTCATTGTCATTTGTATCTTTCATTTCGAACATTCACCATGCTATTTATTGGTAAATGGCAAATTGATTTGCCAACTTATTTTAACCTTAAAGTACGACATTGGAATCTTATTGTTTAAATGTATATCAAAATAATTAAAATAAACTGAACACAGTCTATTGTGACAACAAGAACAATGGAAAGGGTATGATTTGTATCAATATTCAGAAGATACATCTATGAGGGTGAATTTGAGTTAAAGTTAATTTTGAGCTCCTAAGGATAGGTGATGCCTACTTTATATTCATAAACTATGAACTATTCGCTGAACATACATTATCTACATTAAGGACAAGGACTTTGTATTGAAGATGGAACCCATATCGTTCTTAAACTCTTTGTCACACGAGTAACTAAATTACACCCATACTAGTGGAGTTCCCCGTTGGTGGCCCTCTGAACTAATATAATCTGATGGTAAACTTCACTGTCGAATATACGAATAGATAGTTGATATATCAACACGTTAGGTGATTGGTTTGTCACACTTGTTGTTTAAGGTTATTTGAATCAGGAAGAAGTGGTTGATACTACCGCGCAGTTGGCAAAGGGGAGTTGGTTGGTAAATGGTTGCAAGATAGTGGTTGTAACTTGATTGAAAGTGGTAAGAAGGGGAGTTGGTTTTTATCTGATCAAAGGTGGAAAGGTGGTTATTACAATTACGCACGTGACAGGATGGGGAGAATTTGGTTGTTTATTTAATTAGGGCTTAACGTCACTTCAGAGTATTTCACTGATATCGTGACAAATGACCAAAGGAGAAAAACAATCAATAGGACAGAAACAAGCGACGATAAGATTGGGAGGATGTACTTAGTACCGCCAGGTAGGTACTGCAAAGGCTGGAGGAGATAATCCACACTACCACTCAGGTCAGAGGGGGTGGTTGGTACACATACGTTAAAAGAAGTTGTAAGTCTGTAACAACGCACAGGTGACATGAGGTGTAAATTCAAACACAATACCGTCCGCGTGTAGGGTAGGGTTGGTTCATGCATTATGCAAGTGTGCAGGGGAGTGACTTCCTTTGTTATCAAAACGTTAGCGACACCGAGGTGGACGAGGTGGTTTATACACGATGGAGATATCAGGAAGGAAATGTTATTGTTACGGAGATGTATGATGTCACTACGCAGGTTTAAAGAGGTGGAAGTTGATATAACCAAAATGGTAGCAAAAGGAAATATGATTGTACCGCAACACAGATGACATAAGAGTAATGTGGTAACTATATCAGAAAATACATGGTTATACACTTCTCAAGTTACGGGAGGCAGAGTGACTGTTCAAACCTTTTTAAATATCAGGATCGATATACTAAAAGGGGGTTAATGCCGTCATCCAGATTTTATAAGAGAGGTGGCTTGTACGTGTATCCTAAAATGTGGAGGGTTACCACAATACACACGGAGGTGGTTGGTGCCACCGCACAAGTGATCACATGGCTTGAAATATGTGTCTAAAATGTCTTATTAGGGGCTGGTGGTTTGTACAAAACACTGCAGCTCATTTATTGTTAACAACAAATGCGGGCATTTTTTGAGTTAGTATTTAACACCACTACGCATGGGAAGTAAGTTGGTGAGTCACACGACACAGGTGGCAATACTATAGTTGGTACCTGCTCGCTGCTAACATGAGGGGAATGATAAGACTACACGACAATTGGCACCATGGTAAAGGTAGTTGGTACAACTGCGAAAGTTGGAAAGATATGATTGACTTGACTAGATTGAAGGAAGTAAGGTTGTTACACAATGGACATGTTTACTACAATGCACTTGAGAAGAATTGTTAACATAGGTTAAACCACAATGCTAGCTACACTAATTGTTTTCTGGTGGGACCACCAAAACCAGACAGATTGAAGGGTAGAAAGCTAGGCAAAAATAGAAACGTCATTCAGAGGGAACGCTAAGCTGGTGGTCCGGCAGACAGATATTTAAAAGCCCCTAGTATATGCAAGATCCCTGACCAAAGTTCTATAAGAGAAGGCAGAAGCACTGTTGCATATCCCTATTGCCTAGTTGTCAAGTTCTGTCGCCGCTTTTTCTATCTTAGCTTGAATTTTTTCCTTCGGTCTTTTGTCGCGCTTTCTAAACCCGAATTGTTCAAGCAAACGAAAGTGACAGTTCAGGTTGTTTGTACAACGAGCCAAGTAACATGGGGAAAGTTGGTAGGTCCATCAACTATAGCATATGGAGGTGGTTGAGAGTACATTACAACGGCGACAAGCGGATGGAATTGTTAGTGAACTACTCATGTGACATAAAGGCAGTAAGCTCAAACATGTTCGACAACACCCATAAGAGCTTTTCTTTATATCAAGTAGAATTAGATATAAATTTATCAAATGGTGAATAAAAAAACCACTAATAGGACTTACTGGTGTTTGCCTTCCGAAAGCTTTTAACACAGTATTTACCAATTGTATACTATTGTCCATATATATAATTTATTGTAGAATTTGAAAGTGTACGTATATAGTTTTAGACAAATTTAATGTTAAATATTTTGTTAATAAAGTAACTCATCAACTTATAAAACTGGCAATTATACCTCATTAAAGCAGAAACTTTGAGAATTCACATAAGTTTTAGTAGAAAATTGAAACAGCGATTGATTTTTAGTTTCCACTTTTTTTCGAAGAAAACGTCTGATAAAAAAGCGATAACTTTATATCGTATTTCTATCAATATGTAGACGCACTGTTGTCTTGTAAACACCCCATGGCTGCAGCTAAATACCTGTTTTATTAGATTTCAGCTCATTGCATCCTCTCTTTGCATATAAATATTACATGATATTCTTACCATTTATATCTTTGCACTGAGAACCAAGTGTGTAGTTCTCATTAAAACGTCTAATGCATCGGTTATCGACAAAGACAATATGTAGTTTCTGAATTATATATATGCTCAGCTTCCAAAATTGATCAGTATGTGTTTCCTGAAAAGTTATATCAATGTACTGCAGAATAAATAGTTCATCTCGATCTAAGTCATTCATTCCATAAAATCAATTATGTTTTATGGATTTTTGGACTGGTCGGTTAGTGATGTATCTCGTAGCTCTTTTTTCTGATTTTTTTACAAACATCATCTCTGCTAATGAGTTTTCCGAAACAGTTGTAAAAAGGAAGCATTCCTATTTTAAATACGCGAATTTCTAAATTATGGAGTTGACTCTTTTATACTACATGCAATATTGGGATTGGCCTCCACAATGTTCTTTCCTTCCCTTTTTGGGCCTTTGCGTCATTTCCACTCTATATTTATTATGCCTATACATATATTTTGCGCTTTAGCGACCTTTAGCTGACAAACATAGGAAGTAGACCCGGTATGTATTGAGTCAAGTAATTGGATGTATAATATTGTTTTAATACAACCCTTTTGGCTCAAACTTGGATTTGTTGTGGAGTTGTTTCGTTTTCCGTTTCTAACTCTTTAATTCCTACTATCACGCTGTTTCATTGAATACAATAATGTAATTTTTCGGTCTGATTTGAACTGTTTATATCACTTCAAATCAGCATTGTTCTTTACCACATGTGTACGTTATTTTCCTTACATGTATATTTTGTACTATAATAATTGTTAGGTATTTTGTGTGCTGCAAATATCATCTTCAACAAGCCTTGTTCTTACCATCAGTGTATGTTCTGTTGTATACACAAATGCAAACTGAAACACGTCTCCAATAATATACATGTAATATACTCTGTGAGACACCGTCGTCTGAAAGTCAAGGTCAACTTCCGAAGCAACCATCATTAATGTACGCTTAAGAGAATATGAATCTGTGAATTAAGAACAGACAAGACCTCGGTAAATCAAAGCTACAAACCAAAGAAGGTGGGTTGGGATAAAATCACGATTAAAATGAAAGATAAAAAACCACAAACCAACAATGCTAATTGTCAAATTGTCTTGCCAAAATTTTAAAAATATGCGCGCAGTCAAAATAGGATTTTTAACGTATTCCTCTGGACACGTGTTTCGGACAATCCAGTCCAGTTGTGTGTATGCTACACGTGTACCATTTGATAAGCCAAGTTCTCGGTCGCTATTGTATCTTTACCATATTTGCTTTTGCGTTTCTGTATGCAGTCCTTTTTTCTAGAATTTATTGGATGTATTGTTCGAATAAACGTAAGACCTCTTGTCACATATGGGAAGACGGAAGGTATAGATGCCCCATTAACATTTTTAACAACACATCTAGGTTTCGTGCTAGTTGATCGTTCTAAGTCTGTCCGCATGTATAACATAGTCTTGAGGATTGTTGTACCGTCAATATATTTCCTTTTAATTCTGGTTCTGAATTGTTTGATGCGGTTATTGTTTGTTTGTTAATATCTTTCGTTCTGATGATTCCACTCATCCCGTTTTTGACCTCTAAAATTACTTAATTTGATGATCTATAACTGGATTTGGTTTGTTTTCCAAGTATAATATAAGCAACATGTAGCAGTTTGTGTATTTTTAGTCATAAGCAAGACCCCCTAAAAAATCCAAATGCTTGCAAATTGTAACAACGAAGGACAATCTGTAGTAACAAAATTCATTAGAACATTACTAAGACAATTTACACGATGAACAAGAATATCTTGCTTATTTTATATATGTTACTTATTAGGTCACACGTTCATACTATCCCTATTGCTTTATTCATTTCTAACAGTTGTTCCTTCTTTTCCTATCCTGTCTCTGGGTTTTCTCCTTTGAACTTTCGTCATAATTTCAGTGAAAGTTGCTAGTGGTTGTACGCGTATTTTTCACAATGGAAAGGATTGCCACATACCGAATTGATACGGAAACATCACCGCGGGTATGTGTAGCAGGAAATGATTATTTCTTCGCGAACACCTGGTTGTGCTTTGAATTTTTTAATAGAAGTTCGTAATGTTTCCTTTTTTTGTGTCATACCTGCATTTTGGTTGTTTTTTCGCTGTTCGTCCCCCGTTTGCCTTTGATTTAACCATGTATAAGGACTTATGTCTTTCGAATATTTTTTTTGTTTTTCTACTTCATTATGATGCTGTTTCGGCTATGTTCAAACATCGTGAATGTGAAAACTGTACAATAAATGTTTTTCATTGTCTAATTACTCATACAGTAACTGCCATCGCTTTAGGTCATTCATGAGCAATAAAACAGTACATTGTACCTACGCACATTTACACTTGCTCCCCGATGAATCTTTTGCTTTTACAATATTGATGAAAATTTTAAAAATTATTTCTTACAGGAAACAGTTTCCAGCGGTTAGTTGGTTGAATTTAGTCTTTGGGATTTGTCTTGATCTGAATTAAGTCCACGAGAGATAGAGATAGAGTTGACATTGTCTGCCTTAGACGAGGTGCTTGCACGGAATGCTATTGATGTCACAGCCAGTACGAATGCGAAGGCGGACGTCTGCTTTGGGAGTTCCATACAAAGCAAATACGGGGTACACTCCTACGTTAGGTACTGACACTCCCGTGAATGTATAGAGAAGTACATCTCTTTTCAAATCAACAACGCGCACCTTACTAGTTGGTGCATCGACGTACATACCAAGCGTAAGATTATGACTTGTTCCGGCGGTAGAGGCGCTTGTAATAGTCCAGTCGGTATATAACACGACAGTGTTCCCCCGAAAGTTCAAATGTACATAACCATCTTCGTACATCCTATGAGCTGCTACAGAAAACGCTGTGGACTGGTAACCAACATGATAACTATTGTCTATTATAGACTCTGGCGATACACCAACCTCAAAAATGAGTTGACGAGCACTAAAGCTAGAGTCGATAGAATAATAAACAATGAATTCGAAGTATATCCTCTGTCCTGGTAAGACTTTGACTGTGGCTTTAGTTCCTTGGTAATTGTTAAAAATGTTTGCTGGGGGTGGCCAATTGTAAGCATACGTCATTCCATCATCTATTGATCCTCCCGGAAGAGGTTGAGGTCGATTAAATATTGTTTGTCTGTCCTTCGATAGATAGTAAGTATTGTATAAGTTTCTTTCATCCATGGTAAATATTGGAGCTACAACATAAATATGCATCAATGAGTAAATGCGACTTTTAATGGTGATTTTCATTCTTTTCTTATAAAAGAATGCCAAGATCTGTTAATTAGAGAATATCTTATAAATTTTATTTTGAAATTTGAATAAATAAAGAGCAGTTAATTGCAACAAAACTTCTCTGTAAGCTTTCACACATTCAGTGAAGTTATTGACCCGAATTTACATTCACCGACTGATCTTGGCCAAACCAGTAGGTCTGGTTTAACGAGGTAATTTGTATTTGAACTTCCCATTATGCAATGAGAAATCTTCAACATAGATTGAATTCAAGCGATAAACTTACTAGCATTGCCTACAATCGCACCAAAATGAATATAAAATAACAAACTGACACGGACTACCAACATGACCAATCAATAAAGTATCTACAAGAGATACAAAACAAATTCAACGTGAGAGATGCATATCTACGAATCAATTGTCATCAACGAAAACTCAAGAGAAAATATAATTTAGCGAAGACAAGACAAGCCCTACTTAAGTAAAGGCAAGGGTGTCAAAAAGGAAGGGGAGAAGGAGAACCTGTTTAGGACAGAAGCCAACTCATCAACACTTTAAGTAGGCCCTGTCAAAAATCTATGTTTACGAGCAGTCAACATGATACATGTACATGTACGTACAAATATGATAATAGTTAACTTTTTAATAATTGTTGATAAAATCTATAAACAAGAAGAACATAAATTTTAATTTGCGACAGTTATTCATTAGTCTTTTGCAAAATGCGGAATAATGACATTTGAATCAACATGATTAAAACAAGTTAAATAAAATTCAAAGACATTGACAATCCAACTACGTATCAACATTTTGCTCAAAAATTAAAAGTAGGATTATAAAGACGTCACAACAATCGCTAAGACAAGTTATTCATTAAGACCGACTTAATTAAGAAGGTCCCAACGTACGCAGCGGGGACGGAGTGGTTAGAATGGTTAACGAAGTCACAGCTGTCCCACTAACGACTTAAGAAGCATGCCAACGATATGAGTGAAATACAAACATAAAATAGTCTAGTACAGCATAAAACATTCGAGGTTTACTACCACCATGGAACGTGGCTTAGTACATCAATACAACAAATACTTACTTCCATTAGTGCTTTCAAATGTTATTTCCTTTCTTTTTGTTCTGTCTTGTGTTGTTTTCCTTTCACACAGTTTCGCTCGATTATACATGAACGTATTTGTTGCTGGGTCTATGTATATTTGTTTTTGATTTAGGACAGGTGAATTTCGCGAAATGCGTATAATATGTACTCATTTGTTTATCTACTGGTTGATAAAATATTGATGACTTTCCACTCTGTTATTACAAAGTACCTATTTGTCATTAAAGGTCTATTAACACTTAACGAGTTTTGTTTATGAGTATTGCAACCCTTAAGCGCAGTGTCAAAATTTCAATTTACTGAAGAATATCGTTGTTTTTGTTTTAAGAGAAAAAACTGAAATTATTTGAGTATGAAACAGGTCTTCTTTGCACAGTTTGTTTTTGACGAAACCTTTAAAGGGGAACGAAATAGGGAAGCATCGTGTCTACAGGAGTTTTCTTTATGTACATATTATGAAGAAAATTGTCTGATCCACTAATATTGAAGCGAACATTGTGTTTAAATTTCGGTCCTTATACAGGGTGTTTAAAAATATCTGTTACACTTTCTCTTCTTAATATTTTCATTAATTGAAGTCCGATTTCAATGCGGTTTGCATTTTTGTGTTTCCTATTTCGGTAAGTTTTATTATAAAAAGTACAGGAGAATATAATCAAACTTGAATAATCAATGACGTCATTGATGACATCATCAATTTCTCTGATATAGGGTCAAAATGGAGTAGACCAACAAACATTTTGCTGAGGTAGAAAAACTATTTCATGAATCTAAATCGCCTACCCATGCTATAAGAAGTTTCCAAAGGAAGTATCCTGAACTAGAGAAATTGAATAAAACAGAAATTTAGATTCCGGGGAACCGAAAAGTCCGACTTTTGTGTAGAAAAAACACTACATGACGATAAAGTTACCGTGTTGGCAGCCATGAGTTAAAGGGGAATTATCGGCCCATTCTTTTTTCAAAACTGCAAGGTGAAATTACAACCATAAACTCGGAATGTTACCTGAATCTGCTCACATTTAAATTTCTACCAGCATTAAAGAAAAAAACATAAGACATAAAAAAAGTGTGGTTCCAACGGGATGGTGCCTCAACATATAGGTCAGGAGCAGTTCTTGATTGGTTGACAGATACATTTAATACAGATACATATATATTTATTAAAGTATCATCACATATACAAACAGGTAAAAAAACAATTAATGGTCCATATAAAAAGTATACATGCCACTCAAATTGAGTTATAAGAGACTATAAAAACATTGGTAAAACGAACACAAGTTAAAATCACGGATACATATTACACTATCGACTATTGATACAGAAATGTTCTCCTCCTTCGTAAAACATCAAAACAGAATTTAGCAGATTTTGGCACTATATTTACATTAGATAATATCACAGACAGCTTATCATTGTTACTCATTACCATAAAATTATCAAAAATAAGACCTATATTATTAAACAATTCCCTACGTAAGTCCTCATATAAATTACAATTTAGCAGTACATATTCCTCATTTTCTACACAGTTTTTACAATTAAAACACAACCTTAATGGTAGACTCCTTTCCCTTAGATCAAATAATCCATTGCCACCCAATTCTTCCAACTTAAGCCTGTTGGGCTTCTTTTTGTGGGGCTATTTGAAAGACAGGGTTTATACACCTTGCCTAGAAACCACAGAGGACTTAAAGAAAGCAATACGCGTAGAGATAAGAAAAATCACCACAGAAACATGCAGATTTTCAAGCACCAAATACAACTTCAAACATCAGTGAGTGGACATTATTTTGAACATAATTTGTGAAAAACTGTGGTTTTAGAAAACGTAGGTGTACTTATTGAAAAATATTCTTACATATACTTTGTATATACTGAATAAAACTTTAAAGAATTTCTAATTTTATGATATAAAAATTGTTATTCTACTGTGTTGATTACTTAAGATATAAAGAAAAGAAAGTGTAACAGATATTTTGAAACACCCTGTATATGACTATTTTTAAGAGCAATAAACATTCACTCCTAATTATCCCCTCTCAGGCCTTCAAACTGTTATTTTTGATCATACCATTGTGCTATATGAGGGATTGTTTTATTGTTTTAGGATATCATTCAGTACACAATGTCAGGAGACACCATTGACTTCACATACTTCTATATAAACCCTGATACTGGTCTTATCTCCCTCAAGAGAACACTGGAGGACGCCGTCATCAACCAGTTCACGGTAATTGATGATTTAGCTTTAGAAATGATTGTATTTTTCAAGCATCACAATGCAGTTCAAGACTGTTGCACAATATAATGGTTTAATGTAACAGTTATAAACAGAATTTTACTGTGCTTTATTTGTAATCATTTAAAAGTTATTTGTTTTTGATATAGCCATATATGTTATTTTGAATTGGTATAATAATTGAGATGGTATTGTTCAGAAATGGCATATATATCCAACAAATAGTCAATCTTTTTCTTTAATGACTCAATGAGTTGACCTCTAATGATGTTCAAACATTATAGTAAAGAAGATAGTAAAGTCAAATTGCAGGAGCATGGTAAAATATTCCCTTTAAAAATTTAGTAGGGGATATTTAAAAACAAAAATTGAGAAAATCGTCTTGAAGGGAAAAGTTTTTGCAATACATAATTGTGTTTTTTCAGTTCAACGTCATTGCCAGTGATCAAAGTAATCCAGTAAGGACGGAAACTGCCCTGGTTATCATTGATGTAATCCGTGACGAACAACCTCCGCGGTTTGTACGCACTCCCTACATCACTTCAGTCTTAGAGACGACAACTGTCGGAACCCCTGTGTACACCGTTACAGCAGAAGATCCCGATCTTAAGGTACCAGTCGCTTCCTAGTGGAAGAGGATACATTGAAATCTTTGCTTCACATTTGTTTTATGTTTTTCATGACTTATTCAGAAATGTGATAAATTGATACTTTTATCTGGTGGAGTGGATTACAGTGGAGTTTTATTTTTACTAAGACCATGGTGGTCATTTAGTTTCTTTTACTATTATAAAGTATTTGCTGTTGTATTAAGTCAAAATCATAGTCACTTGGCCAATTTATTCCAAATAAATCGTCTCTGTAATGAATTTCTGCTATAATAATTGTCAATGCAAAAAGGTCTCACTGACACTGATAGAAATCTTTCTTATATAGAAATATGTATGGGATTCAGTTTCATATACTCCTTCTAGTGATGGTTATGAAACAAAATGAAAAAAATAAATGAATTCTTTGTGGTGCACTGGTTTATTTAATTCTAAGTAAATTTTCATGTGTCAATTTAATATCCTTAAAGTCGCTTTTTGTTAGAGATTTCTTATACGTACTAAGAAGAAAGCTAAAAAAGTTCCCTTATTTTCTAGATTTTTTAAATTCCGTACTGTTAATGAGATTCACATGTAATTTCAGGATAGAATTGTGTATGGTGTTGTCGGAGATCTTGCCTCACCTTTCTATTTCAACCTGGATCCAAATACAGGAACAATCACTGTTAAGAATTTACTCAGACAGGATGTTGTCAGCGACTACACAGTAATATATTTGTATTGTATTCTATTGAGTAACTCAATCATGGCGAAGTTAAATGTTAAAATCTGCAACCTTTTCATTCATTCTGTAAAATGCATGCCAAACTTTTTACTTATATACATGAAAATACATATTCATAAACTCACCTTGTTCTTTAGATAAAATTTATCCTTAAGGTTCTTATGATTTAATACTGCATTTGTTTTCAGCTTCGTGTGACTGCTTACGATAATGCAGCTCCTTTGAAAGTGGCCACGTCAACTGTCTTGATCACTGTTGTTAGGAACCCAAGTGCTCCAAATTTCCGTCTGCCAAATTACGAAGTAACAATACCAGAAACTTACGCTCTTGGTAGGCCTGTTGTCAATGCCACTGCTGATGATCCTGATGGTGTAAGTTTTTTAAGTTGTCACTTCAATTTTAAACTGCTATTTGAATTACTATTCATATATTGTTTCAGCAGAGGTCACTGTTTGATGTTTCCATGACAACAAGCTATACTTATTTAAAAGATATTTGTAAACCAACCAAAACTGCGTCTTTTTGCCATTTTAAGAAGCTATTTAATTTGTTTCAAAGACAAAAAGTTACACTTAAAGATATTTTTTAATCAACCAAAACTGTCTTAAATAAATAATTCATAAGAAAAAGATTTTAAAAAAGAAAAGCATTTAAAAATATTTTCCAGATTTTGTTTGATTTTATTTTAGTGCAATAACATTAAATTTGATGGTACTAATCATACAGTTTAATATGATGCCATGCATTCTTTTCAGGACTTGATCAAGTACGAACTCTACAGTGCCAGCAATAATTTAGGCAGCGATCCAATGTCATTCTTCTTCATCAATAGTGGAAACACGGGACTGATATACCTATCGCAGCCTTTAACAAACGATGTACAGGAAACTAACCGCTTCTATGTGAGTACAATTCACTTTATAATCCACACTTACCATATAAATAGACTATTACTCACTATTCATTTCTGATTAGTAAATTTAAAATATGACAAAATGATGTACCGGAAACAAGCCGCTGCTATGTGAGTAGAGTTCAGATTATAGTCCATACTTAGCATTTAAAAAAAAGGCTATTGGCCACTATTAATTGCTGAATGGTAAATTTGAAATTTGACCCAGAAGCCTTATTAACATAAAAATAATGCATCAAGGGTACTTCAACTACAAAACAATTTTATAACACTAGATGGGAATCTTTCTTTGTATTGCATAAACTTTACCCAACAGCGTAAAAGGAATATAAAAGCTTTGCATCCTTATATATTAAATATTGTTCATCACTTCTAATTTATCGAAGGAAAGCAAATGTACAAATCATGTGCTTAAGTAGGTTTTGTATTCAGTGGTAAATGGACTTTGTAGAGTTGTAAAAACTGTTGCCAAAAAATATATATCATCTTTAGAATTACATTGATGTGTATAAACTTTTCAGATGTATATGAGAGCCAGAGATCAAAGAACAAACGAGAAATCCTCTGATGTGTCGGTGATTGTTAATGTCGTCAGGAACAATTTCATACCCGTGTTTACAAGCACACCATACAGTTTTGGAATTTCTGAAAATGAGGTAGTGAATTCGAGGACGCTATACAGAGTAACAGCTGTTGATAATGATTTAGTTGTAAGTATCTTTAACTGTCAGCTGTCAGACCCATTATCTTTGCCTCAAAATTCACTCCACAAAATTTTGAAAGGTTTTCAAATCAAATTTAGTTATTTATTTTGTATGGCTATACTTATATTTACCAATAATTAATTTGAATAGGGTATTGATATCATTGTGTATTCAGCTGAAGGGGGTTTTCGACTAGAAAAAAGTAGACACTTAGAGTTGTTTCGTAAACATCTTGCTGTTACAGGACTGTGATTGCTATAGAAGTCTTTTTGTAAATGAACTCCTGGGCTCATTTAATAATTTATGAAACAGACTTGTGCATTAGACTAAGTATTCTGGCAAGGATATCAGAAAAAATAACCTGCCCACTTATTGAACACCTTCTGCTGTGTAAACAAAATCAGCATATGACCTTATTGATGCACCAGTGTAAACTTCTGCATTTATTTTCAGGGTTCTATCTACTATGAAGTGATCGGTGATGGCGTAGCACCATATTATTTCGGTGTTAACTCTTCGACTGGTTTCATCAGGTTGAGAAATACACTTCTCACGGACAAGGTCAACTTTAACTACCTCGTAAGTAATGTTTGGTGTGCACAGAGAACTCAGACTACCTCATAAAGTCTGTCATTCATAAGGATTAAATACACTGCACATGTCCTGCGAGTAGTGTATTCTGTCGTGAATCTGGAGAAGGATACTGCAAAGATAAATCCCTTTAAATCAATGTACATGTATTCCAAACAACAGCATCCAAATAGGCTAAACTTAAATATACAAACAAAATTTCAAGAATATATTGTTGAAAGTATTGTATGGTCGTAAACTAAAGCAATAAGTTATATGTCATTGAGGCACTGTCTTTTGACAAAATATCTCTTTAAGCAAATTGCAGGTGTTTCTTATTTTATAATTTGAATTTTTAAAAGAGGTTCCCTATGATTACTTGATTGAAGTCCTTGCTCTTAGTGATTTACTTGTCTAAAGATTGATGCATGTGGTTAGTTTGTATATTATATATATGAGAATTTTATTTAATTATTCACAGTTGAGAGTACGAGCCTATGACACTCAATATCCATCCGAGACAGCGACTGCCACTGTGAACATTGGTGTGACTAGGAACGAAAACAGTCCACAATTCTTACAGTCGCCCTACAGAGTGACCATCAATGAAACAACCGGAGTTGGCACCTGTATACTTAATGTTACAGCCGTCGATACAGATGGGGTTAGTTCATTTTATCTCGTCTAAAAGCTACTACATTTAGTTTAATTTTTTTGGGGATATTTTTTTTTTAAATATACATATGTGTAAAATGTTCTTAAGAAGACAGTATTAAAGAACCAAATTTGAATGTAAAAAATAATGGGAATTTTTATTTTTGCAGAAAAGTTTTGTTTTGTTTTTATCTTTGATTAGAAGTAACACTCTCTATTTATTTTGACTTTTTGTTATACAGGACAGAGTTGTGTATGCTGAGACAACTAATGATGCTGATACCTTGACCTATTTTTACATCTCCGTGGATACTGGTTTGATTTGTATCAGACAGCCTCTATATGGACCTACCAGAACAGAATATAGGGTATGTATGGCAACAGTAGGTTGGTCCTTTGTTAAATTCCAGATAGTTGTGTCATAGATTCAGTATTTTGAATGAATATTTAGTCCCCTTCACTCTTTGCTTTGGAAGCTGAATAAGACATAATGTTTTTACTACATCAATTTTGCATTATTACCTAGGTCATATCACCACATATTCAACTTTTCTCTGTAAAAATAGGATCGTAAAAGGTAGCACTTTGAGACAGGGAATTTTGACATATCTTAAGGTAACTGTTGCTACGCATCATTCAAACTGCGGTTATGTACTCTACATTTGTGGGGATAAACTTTTGCGTTTTAAAGAAGGTTGAATTCACTGGTTGTCTTTTACACCACCTTGAGTACTATATATTTTGTTTATTGATATTGCCTTTTGTTAACATCATTCTCTAGATTTGTGTAGTCTGAGGTATAGAAACACATGAATATCATAACTTAATTTATTTTTTAAAGATCTTACTATGCCAATTTTCATGACTAGATCATGAAATTAGATATTGAAAAATAAAGTCATTTTTTCTTCGAAGGTGTAGTATACCCGTCAAAATTGCTTGGTCTTGAAAGCAATTTCAACTTTTTCTAAAAGCAATGGTAATATAGAGAAATTTTCATTTTATTAGGGTTTAATAATATGCATGTTTTTTTCTCTGACAGATGCGTGTTGTGGCCAGTGATCAAGGAAACCCAGAAAGAACGACCATTGTTGAAGCTTACATTACTGTGATTCGTGATCAGTTTCCACCAATTTTCACTAATACCCCATACTCTGTCAGCATTCAGGAAATAGAAACACAGGGGGTTTCAGTCTACCAAGTGACAGCCATTGACAGTGATCTCGTGGTAAGTTTGATAATGACAAAATAAATATATTGCATATGGAAAAGATTCTCTAAGAAGAATGCTAGAAACCAAGAAATCTAAGTATCATTATCATAATACAATAGATGTAGAAGACAATCTTACTAATTTTTCCCAACATTCCAATTGCACTAAAATATTTTCATTATTAGGAAACTACTTAATACATGCATTTTTAATCTAATTTAATTTAATTTAATTTTTAATGCATTTTGGAATTTACCAATTGAAGGGAAAACAATATCTATTGATCATATTGAAGCTTGATGAAACAAATTAGAAGATAAAAAGTAATTTTCAAGAAAAAAATGAGTCAAAAGTAATATATGTTTTCTATGACAGTTAAGTAAAAGATGCATCCATTGATAGTTGTTATGTCATCGTTTAATGTTTTACATTCCAGGGTACAATACAGTACGACATGATTGGAGACTACCCAACCGAGAGTTTCTTCTTGGTCGACAGTAGTACAGGTGTCATTCGTACATTGACCAGTCTCAAGAGCGACAATTTACGTTCACAATCATATGTGGTAAGCTTTCATCAATAGCTGTATTTAGGATTATTATATTTTAATTAAGGTCGATTCAAGTAGAATGTGAAAATGTAGATGTAGTAAATTGCATTTGGAATTTTATTTCATTTCCATTTATTTTGTTTTTGTATACTAATAAGATTTTATTTCACTTTTATATAATACAAGACTCATACAAGAATACACTTAAAGTAATACAGGAAATATATAAAATATGTTTTTGCTTTCTATGAGAAATTTAATTGACTATTTTTAACAGGCCAGATTGATTGCATATGACACAGCCAGGGACAAAGTGCGAGCCACGTCAACCGTACTCATCTTTGTTGTACGTAACCCGAACAGTCCAATTTTTGTCCTACCATCGTACATCAGGACGATCAATGAGAATCAAGCCATCGGTGTAAGAATACTCAACGTTACTGCTACTGATGCTGATGTCGGCGTAAGTCTGCTTAATACTCAATAATTATATCTCTCCACAATATACAGAAGTTTTCATGCATTTTGTATATTTTTGGGTTTTTTAGTAAATTTTTTTAAGTAAATATACAATAAGTAACTTTTTAAGCAAAGAAGAACATTTTCAATTTTTCAGTGTGTAAATATCTGAAATAATTATGACTTATGAAATGTCAGAAATGAGTTCACTCTTGTAATATAGTTGAATTAAGATAATAGTACATACTAGGATTTCTGTTGGAGTTGTTGGGATATGTTGCCTTCATATGTAGGTTTATCCTCTTTAGAAATATGAATATGATTTAACTAACCAAATGACATGAACTTAGATCCTCAGAGAGATAAACTCCACTAAATAATTGAGAATTGATTTAAAACCATACTTCTAGTATGTGTGTTATATATGTAAAAGATAAAGACAAACAGTTTTTTTCATTTTTGTTGTAACTTTTCATTTCAGGACCAAATTTCATACAGCATTTATGGTCAGTCATCATCGCCAGTGTCCACCAACGTGCAGTATTTCTACATTGACCCAGTCACTGGTCATATCTGGTTGAGAGAATCCCTTGTGGGCTCAAGTTTCACCAATTTCTTTGTAAGTTAAGACTATTATGAACTTTCATGGAAGCTTACAGTTGTAAAGGATTATTACACTTCTACACTTTAACAGAGGAATAAAGTTTATAATATTTATACTGAAATGATTGGACAAGACACGTACTATTGGTTACTTGCACACTATGTGCAGTTTAAGTTTTATTTATATTAATCTCAAATTATTTTATATTAATCTCAAATTATGACTATGTAAACAGACCAGATTTATGGCTATGGCTAGATCATCTCTGTGATGTTGAGTTTTTCTCAAAATCAGCATGGTTAGGATATTAACTCAAGCATAAATAATTTAGTTTTTTTAATATTATTTTAAGGATGAAAATTAGAATTTCGAATTTTAGTTAAAATTAAACCAATAACCTGTGTAAACAATTACAAATAATTCTTTACTTTTAAGTTGAATATCCGGGCATGCGACAATGGGTACCCACAGAGATGTGCCAATAACACTGCCAACATACAAGTTACTCGTAACCAGTTTGCCCCAGTATTTATCAACGCCCCATACTACAGGAGGATTGATGAGGCTGTAAATGTAGGATATAACGTGCTGACTGTTACAGCTCAAGACAACGATCTGGTCGGCAGTATCGTGTACGAGACCATTCTGCCAGGATCTCCTTTCTTCTCCGTTGATCCATCTTCAGGTGTCATTAGCGTGATATCTCGAGTGTCTGTAGACAGTACATTACAGTACCAAGTGAGTAGAGACACTGTCAGAATTGGAACACAGAAAAACATGGTGCTTTCTTATTTTCTGTTAACATTGAATGTGTTGCATTTAGATAGGTCACCACTATAGTACCTCGAAATTTGTGTGAAAATTTTAAAAAGAAATCCAACAGAAAATTATTAAGCAAAATATTGAGGAGAAAGGGGTAAATTATAGCCACATATTATGTATGAATTAAAAGTGTCATAAATTTTGCTGAGCCTAATGTTAATCAGTATAAGTGGGATCTAATCTCCAATATTTCTCTTTCAGTGGAAGGTGGCAGCTTATGACAGCCAGGACCCAAGTCGTAGAGCTACAGCTGACGTTACTGTGGAGATAACTCGTAACCCTAGCGGACCCAACTTTATCAATGATCCTTATGAGAGAACTATCCCCGAGACCTATCCCCTTGGTGATGTTGTTGTTAATACAACCGCTGTAGATCAAGATGGAGTAAGTTGACGAGTTGGAGATCACGATTATCAAGTTTATAGTTAAATTTAATGTCACTAGATTGATGATTAATTATATATTAAATGAACTTATTTAAAATTGTTCTCTTGTTCAAGGCACTTTTTCTGCATGTCACCATGTTTGGTTTTGCCTATCAATACATAATGGATGCACATTTCATGAATAAAACCTTTATGAAAGTACCTCTAATTAATTCTCTCTATATTCTGATGTAAAAATGTCAAAAATCTATATTTTGTGCATGCATAATATAATAATATTTTAATTGTGACTAGTAATGTTATAATTATACATGCTTGTGTTGTGTACAATGTGTAATAGTTTCCTACCTATGTTTGTAGGATGTCATCCGTTATACTATTGTGTCTGGGGACAATTCAGCCTTACAATACTTCTACGTTAACCCTGACCTTGGTACCATAAGTCTGAAGCGTCTTCTTACAGACACATCAATCTCTTCATTTTTAGTAAGTAGATTGCAGAGATAGCACCTCTATCCTGACCTAGTGTTTGTAGTCAGTTATATCAATGCTTTCTTTATCATCTTTAAAAATTCTACTTATGGTATAATTTTTAAAATATCTGTGATTTCAGGAACATTTGGTTTCCTATTTCAATTTATTAAGTTTTTATAAAATCTTAAAATTATGAAAATAACTTTGATTATAGAAAAAAATTCTAATCTATACAATTCTGTTTCTTTAAATGGAAGATACATTAACCAATTTTCAATGTGCTTTTTTTCACTTATTATTAGCTAAATCTTCAAGCTTCGGATCAGCGTATCCCAGAAAGATTTGATAATACCGTTGTTAGGATCAACGTTGTCCGTGACAACCAACCACCATTCTTTGTCGGCACACCTTACGGACGTAGCATTGTTGAAAACACATTGGTCGGTACAAGCCTCCTGAGTGCCCGTGCACAGGACAATGACTTAGTGGTGAGTAATGTTTCAACACATGTACAGTTATTTGCTTGAAAATCTCTGTTAAAAGTTATGATATTCACGTGTGTCGGTGATTTGTTGTCATTGTGTAGATAATTTGTTATTGTAATAGATTTGTTGTCAGTGTAAGTAACTTGTTTTTATTGAAAAAAAATGTTGTCTTTACAATAATTTGTTGTGCCAATAATATTTTTGTCACTTTATAAAAATATTTTTGTCATTGTAAATATTTTGTTGATGTTGTTCATAAAAGATGTAGTCATTGAGATTTTTTTTGTACTGTTACTAAACGGTATAAATAATT
>JAUMGZ010211328.1:0-11944 GCA_032359645.1 Pododesmus macrochisma | reverse complement strand
GGGGTATCTTTGTCTCTCTCTTGGTTGTGTAATCTGGAAAGCTTTAATGGGGTATCTTTGTCTCTCTCTTGGGTGTGTAATCTGGAAAGCTTTCATGGGGTATCTTCATGTCTCTCTTGGTTGAGTAATCTGGAAAGCAATCATGGCTTATCTTTATGTCTCTCTTGGTTGAGTAATCTGGAAAGCTTTCATGGGGTATCTCTATGTCTCTCTTGGTTGAGTAATCAGGAAAGCTATAATGGGGTATCTATATGTCTCTCTTGGTTGTGTAATCTGGAAAGCTTTCATGGGGTATCTTTATGTCTCTCTTGGTTGAGTAATCTGGAAAGCTTTCATGGGGTATCTATATGTCTCTCTTGGTTGTGTAATCTGGAAAGCTTTCATGGGGTTTCTTTATGTCTCTCTCTTGGTTGTGTAATCTGGAAAGCTTTAATGGGGTATCTTCATGTCTCTCTTGGGTGTGTAATCTGGAAAGCTTTCATGGGGTTTCTTTATGTCTCTCTCTTGGGTGTGTAATCTGGAAAGCTGTCATGGGGTTTCTTTATGTCTCTCTTGGGTGTGTAATCTGGAAAGCTGTCATGGGGTATCTTCATGTCTCTCTTGGGTGTGTAATCTGGAAAGCTGTCATGGGGTTTCTATATGTCTCTCTTGGTTGAGTAATCTGGAAAGCTTTCATGGGGTATCTTCATGTCTCTCTTGGGTGTGTAATCTGGAAAGCTATAATGGGGTATCTATATGTCTCTCTTGGTTGTGTAATCTGGAAACCTTTAATGGGGTATCTTCATGTCTCTCTTGGTTGTGTAATCTGGAAAGCTTTCATGGGGTATCTTCAAGTCTTCGCTTAATACCATGTACTTTTCTCGTTGATTTAGAAGATCCTGAAAATTGTAATAATTCAGCTTCAGGAACTGTGTCGGACACATCAGAGACCTGTTAATGAGAAAAAATTCATTTTAGTACAACAGACTCAATGGTATACCCTTTCATGTGCACAGAGTTTAATATCTTTACAATTGGGACATTTTGCATCCAAGAAAAAAAAATGCAATTATATTTACACATATTAATTGATATTTTAGCAACAGCATACACCATTTATATGTATATATTTAACTATCAATTAACATAGAATTTGCTTTTTAGTTTTACATAATGTACCTACTTGATAACTTCCTGTATATTATTTGAGTCATGAACAAACATTAATTTAATGGTGATCTAAGAGGACCTTGCCACTATAACTTGTCATACCACAGAAGCTTGCGTTCCATGAGCTGTGAGTTCAACAATTTACTGGTAGTACTAGTAGTACATTCAAGCTACAGATGTTAACAAGAGGCCGATGGGGCCTTAACGTCCATCTGGATAGGCATTTGAATTTTTTTTTATCCTAGGACCACTCCTTGAACAAAGTTGGTTCTCCATGCCCTAAAATTACTACAAACCAAAGCATTATGAACTAGGCCTTCTAGTTTATATGAAGATTTTTGAAATCTTATCAAATTTTCCCCATTTAGGCCCCAAAGTGACCCTGCATGGGTATCTAGCCTCGTCATTTGAACAAATCTGAATTGCTTCCCCTAAGGATGACATCTTCCAAGTTTCGATGAAATTTGGACAAGAAGTCGCAAATGTGAAAGAGTATCATATTGGCTATATAGTGTTGAACTTTGACCTCAAAATGTGTAACCTTTTTTTAACCCAGGGTCACGCCTTAAAGAAACTTGATTATCCATTCCCTAATGTTACTACAAACCAAAGCATTAGGCTATAGGCCATCAAGTTATTAGAAGATTTGTTATATTTTGTCCAATTTTACCCATTTATGGCCCCTATAGTGGCGCCCCCTGTAGGCTGAGCCCCTTCATTTGAACAAGTCTGAACTCCCTTCCCCTAGAGATGACTTCCTACCAAGATTGGATGAAATTGGTCCAGTAATTTTGGACAATAAGTCGAAAATATGAAAAGTTAACATATTTGCTATAGTGTTGAACCTATTTTTGACCCTAGGATCACGTCTTGAACAAACTTAGTTCTCCATGTCCTAAAGTCACTACATACTAAAACATTAAGCTCTAGGCCTTTGAGTTTGTTAGAAGAAGATTTTTAAAGTTTTGTCAATTTTTCCCCCTTTTTGCCCCTTAGTGGCGCCCCCTGGGGTCAAGCCCCTTTATTTGAACAATTCTGAATCCCCTTCCCCTTGGGATACTTCCTACCAAGTTCAAGTTTGGATAAAAATGGTCCAGTGGTTCAGGAGAAGAAGTCGAAAATGTTAAAAGTTAACGACGATGGACGACAGACAGGATTTGTATGGGAAAAGTCCACCTTGGACCTTTTGTCCAGATGGACTAAAAATCAAAACTTTGCAAATAAATGTCAAAAAATTACCTGTCTCCACATCTCAAAATGTTTATCTACTTCCTCTTTGGTGGTGAGTAGTTTGTTTTTACGTATGTTTACATGTTCTTTCAGCAGCTTATGTTGGGATTCTAGCTGTGAAAGCATGTTTTCTAGATGTTCTTTCTGTTTTTGTTTCACCGATATCCTGAATGCTCGACCATCCTCAATAGCATCACCTGTAGGCCTCCTAAAACACAACACATGAATTAGCATCCAACATACAAGAGGCCTATTCCACCCTCACATACAACTGTGGGAACAGCCATATCATTTTGTCTGGTATATAAATTTTGATTAGTTTATTTAAATTATGAATACCCTTCACTAAAGGTTTGTTTGTTTGTTTTATTGGGGTTTTACATCCCTTTAGCTCATGTATAGGTCAAATCAAGACGGTGTCTGTTTGTGACAGTGTGCCAATATTGCGACTTTATAATGCTGTCTCACTGAAATATCATGCCACAGACACATTTACATGATACTTCACTCTGTCACATTATCATGACACCAAGCCAATCAGTCCTCCTCCTACTCAGTACTCAGAAATGCGGAGCGCTTAGCAGGGAGCGAGAAGATTGGCTAATTTTAATGTCTTGATGCGACTTGGATTCAAACCGGCACTTCAGATTCATCGAAGGATGCTTTCTTGAAACTGGTCCTGTCAGGGTTTTTCTGGGGCTGTTAATAAAATTAATTAAATATTTATGCATAATTCCAAAAATTGCAATTTACACCTGAAAATTTGCTTCCTGATTGGTCAATTTCCTTCTCAGAAAGGAACAAAAAGGCCCTATCCTAAATGGACTGAAAAAACCCTCTTTGTGGTTGTGCAGAAGTGGAAAACTTGAAAAGTTAACATATATACGCTACTTGTTATACTGTGAACTCTGATCAAAAAATGCATAACCCATTTTTGACCTCAGGGTTAAGCCTTGAACAAACATGGTTCTCTGAGCACTGATTTACGTAGGCAAACTATGCACACAGGTAAGTATTAGACTCTATAGGACTTTTTGTTTACATAAAAAGGTTTTGATATGTTGTAAAAGTTCCTAACTTTTATGGCACTTAGTGGGGGCAAAGTTGCATCATTTGAACAAATCTTAACCTTCTTTCATCAATTATGCTTCCTACTTTGGTAAATTCGGATGAAATTGTTCAAACTGTTTTGGATAAGTAGAAAAATGTAAAATGTAAACAAACAAAGTGTGGGGGAGGGTGAAAATTCTTGACAGCAGGCCATTTTGACATGGCATGCTTCAATACCTGGTCAGTAGTATTGGGAATTGAAAAAGAAATCATAATGGATTACAGAAAGACCTTTCGTGAATGATTATAAATTGAATATCAAAAATTTTGTTTATTTTAATAACTGAAATAGGTGCAATGTTGATGTTTTGTATACTGTTTGTTAGAAATAATGTCATGCAATATCCTTGGCACCTGTTTTACATACATTTATAATTAGAGTACTTCAGTTTAATAAAAATGTCCAATAAATTCTGAACTTGACCAATATTTCTTGATATTTACACTAGTTATAGTCTTATGAAATCTGTTCTTAATCTGTTTGTAGCCTAGATGTGAAACGTGTTAGTTATGTGATGTGTCTGCTGTAAATTGTCTTCCTGTCTGAAAACATCCTTCAGTTTCATTTCATCTTCAGTAAAGAATAACTTTTCTTTTGTGCCTGTCAGTTTGGTCAAATAGATAGTATTTAACATTATGTCCTTTGTAGCTATGTTGTCAGAGGTTGTCCCCATAAGCCAGACAGACTCGCAGTCGACAAAATAAGTTCTGAGTAATGTCATGTACAGGCAGTTCTGTTGTCTCAATCCGTCCTCACCACATAAAGTCCATGTTTCTTATAATTTTCTTACGAATTAATACATTTATAGCCAAGATGACGCCGTGTTCAATGCTAAAAGAGTCCCTAGATGTTGTATTTTGATGTATCATTCATACGCGGGAACTAGGACAGGGTCCACAATGACCATATACTAGATTTGGTCTGCAATTTGCAATGTGGTGAAAATACGAAACTACTGTATGCTAACTTTACCTAAATATCAAGAGAACATGCCTCTGGCACACCCTCATAAAAAAACCCCACTCAAGTTAAATGCAAAGAGTAGCATATTTTGTAGTTAGAATGTTTTATTTTTTCGATAACTTGAGATTGCAATCAGGCACTTACTTTTCATCATAATAGTTGAGACCAGAATAAAATAAAACATCTTGATTAAAATTGTCTTAAAATATTTAGGTTGTGCCGATTTTTACTTTTCATCATAATAGTAATTAGACTAGAATAAAATAAAACATCTTCATTAAAAAGTGTCTTAAAATATTTAGGTTGTGCCAAACTTGGGCCACGAAACCATGTACTTTTCAACAGATGTGGTGGCTTAAGGAATTCTCGTGGCTCGTTTATGACGCGGAGGAAAATGTTATGTTTTGTTAATTTTGTTGTAAAGGCCCTGAACTAGAGGCATCTGACCAACAGGAGAGCATTATGAAATGGTTTTCTGTGTCAGATAACTTAAATTACCTCAGTGTGACACTCACAGTACAAAATTAGTGCAAATAAAATTTATAATGAATGTAAAATTAAAGTTTTATTCCACCTGTTCCCAAAATGTACTTTGTGGCCTGTATGGTGAACTATCATTGTGTAAAGATTTATAAAAATCCATTATAGTTTGTATGAGGAGTTGCGCTTACTAGATTCATGGACAGACTGACTGCAGACAGAATGATTCCTATATACAAAAATATAACAAAACATATGTAGTGCAGTACCATGATATATGATTTTCTCTGTTAAAGATCTGTTTTTGATCCATTTCGTCTAGCTTATCTAAGAGTTCTTCTATATTCTCTTCAGAGAACAGTAAGGCAATCTCTTCCTGTAAAACAGTAATAAAAATAAAACCTTTAATTAAACATTATCTCTTGCTTTAAATACCCATACTTAACTTCAAATGCAAATGTAATGTATATGATCTCGGTTTATATTTTCTATATATTTACATTAAAAAGATATGATTCGGGTGTATATATAGATAAAGTAGTTTTTTAAAAGAAAAAAGAAAATATGCAGTGTGTCAAAGTGTGTGTGTGTGTGTGTGTGTCTAAAAATTGACCCATTATCATTTTACCCAAAATAGGTTGAAATTCAATACACATTTACTTGATACATACCTGCATTGCTGATTCCAACTGTCTAGAGAGTTGCTTTTGCATCTTTCTAACAATTTCAGGATTCTTTTTATATATTGGTTTAAAGCCATTCTGAAAAGTTGACAGCCTAGAAATTAAAGAAGAAATATTGGACAATTTTTTTTATTTATATATACAGAATAATTAAAATTGCAAAACAAACTGATTACCTCCCCTGAATGCACACCTAGGGGTGACTTATATGAAGACACACACTTTCAAATAGTTGAAGTTGTTATGATTACTATTCAATCTATTATCAGACAATATTGTTACTCGACTAAAAACCTACAGATTTGTAATAATATTTTGTTGAAATAGATTTATACATGTATCAGTGTTTCATCTAGCCCTGCCCCTTTTTTTCAAGCGCCCTGCCCTTTTTCCCCATGCCCTGCCTTTTTTTTTATCCTGTCTTGCCATTTTTTTCATCAAGTTTCCGTGTGTACCAAATCCGGATTTCATATTGGCTTTTAGTCTGTCCACGCTGTTTTGTGTACATTTTCGGTAGTATCCAAATACTTAGTTATCACTTGCGATCTTACCTGAGTTTTCTTTACAAAACAAAAAGTGTTATAAGAAATCACAATATGGGGAAGTGTTTTTTATTGAATTGTTATTCCAAGAGTCAGTCGTCTCAAAATGCTGTAGAGGGAAAGACGTATAAGTGGGTCCTTGAAAAAGGCACAAGTCAGGACTGAATTTTACTTAAGGTCGTAAATCTATGTTTAGACTTAAACGTAGACGTAACTTACAAATGGGCTGTGTTTTACTAAAAGTTGTACGTTACAATTAGGTGCAATACTACATGAAAGTCTACGTTAGCGATGAAGCACACACAAGAGACACTTAACTACGGAAAGAACAAAATGACTCCATTCTTATCTTATTACCACATTATTGAGCCACGGTGAGAAGGTATGGCGGGTGTCTAAGGCTCTACCCAAAATAAATATATTTAAGAAAAAGAATTTTATCAAAAAGAACATATGTATAATGTAATAAATTATGTTGCTTTAATAACAATAGGCACATGTAGTGCTAAAATGACGTTTCATAATTATAAAT
The DNA here is from genome assembly GCA_032359645.1 of Pododesmus macrochisma. NCBI lineage: Eukaryota > Metazoa > Mollusca > Bivalvia > Pectinida > Anomiidae > Pododesmus > Pododesmus macrochisma. The sequence goes on along the minus strand of JAUMGZ010211328.1, from coordinate 5,254 downwards.
TTTGCTTTTTGCGAGGTTTTTTCAAATATAGATTATAAATGAACTATCACCTCAATTTTCTTGAAATAAATATATTTATATACGTGAATTTATCAAGAAGAACATATGTAAAATGTAATAAATTCTGTTGAAGGGATATAATATATTAAGTTATTTGAGTAGGCTATATATTTTGCGGAAATAACAATTCATGATTATTAATACCGGTAAGTGAAGTTTCATTACTAAGATTTTTTTCTAAGTATAAATAAACAAGAGGCCCATTGGGCCTTAATGTCCATCTAGTTTAAATGGGCCTATATGTAAATTTTTGGCTTTTGACCGTAGGGTTATGCCTTGAAAAAAGTTGATTTTCCATGCCCTCAAATTACTTTAATCCAAAGCATTAAGCCTTCTAGTTTATAAGAAGATTTTTGAAATTTTATTTAATTTTCCCCATTTGGGCCCCTAAGTGACCCTCCCTGGGTACTGAGCCCCATCATTTGAACAAATCTGAACCCCCTTCCCCTAAGGATGACATCTACCAAGTTTCTATGAAATTAGTCCATTAGTGTTTGACAAAACTTGAAAAAGTAACATATTTGCTATATATATAGTGTTGAACTTTGACCTCAAAATGTGTACCAGTAACTTTTTTGACCCAAGGGTCACACCTTTAACAAACTTGGTTCTTCATTCCCAAAAGTTACTATAAACCAAAGCATTAAGCTCAAGGCCAACTAGTGTATTAGAAGAAGATTTTTGCAGTTTTAACACATTTTCCCCCTTTTGGCAAACTAGTGGAGCCCCTGGGGGCCAAGCCCCTTCATTTGAACAAGTCTGAATCCCCTTTCCCTAGGGATACTTCCTACCAAGTTTGGATGAAACAGGTCCAATGGTTTAGGACAAGAAGTTGAAAATGTCAGGGCTCGACAATAAGGTATTTTTTCACTTGTCCTGACGGACAAGTACTGTGTTAAAGTAACTTGTTCTAACTCAATATTCACTTCTCCGAAAATTTTAATTAAAACTTAAATTAGATAAAGTCTTAAGTAGCTTTACGTGTGTTTGTTATTCATATATGTTAACTTTATTATTTGTATTTATTAAGTAATTACATTAATATAACATTTTAAGATTTTTATCTACTCGCTGAAAGATAATTTCAGCACACAGTTAATGTTGACATGCTTGGTCAGCAAGTTCACTAAAATCACGGTAGTATCGATTAAGTCATCAGAGAGCAGTCATGCTTTTCTTGCATAAATTCGTGCAAAAATTAAGGACATTCCCTTTTCTTTCCATAAATTTTAGCTGTGTTTATCGTAAACCTAATCCATTTTGTTTTTGTCGCCGACATTTGTGAATCACGATCTATTAAACGCTTCAAAATATCCTGTGAAGTTAAAGCGCTTTGTTGACGCTAAATATTTCATTTGGAAGACATCGTACTTCTACATGATCAGTAGAGATAAAATAGAGTATTACAGCAGTGGCTTCGTGTTTATTATTCAGCTCTGTTTTAATGTTTTACAACAAGAAATGGGCTAAGATATTTTAATGTTGACTTTGACAATTGTTTTTACTTGCACTTCATAGTTTTTACATAGTAACATGTACTTGTCAGACCTAATATTTAGCTGGTACCGGACAATCAGACAAGCATTATTGTCGAGCCCTGAATGTGAAAAGTCAACATGTTTGCTATATATTATATATATAGTGTACATGTTGAACTTTGACACAAAACATGTAAATTATTTTTAACCCCAGTGTCATGCCTTGAACAAACTTGGTTCTCCATGCCCTAAAAGTACTGCATAACAAAGCCTTAAGCTCCATGCCTTCTAGTTTATTAGAAGAAGATTTTTGAAATTTTGTCAAATTTTCCCCCTTTTCAACCCCAAAATGGTGCCCCTGGGGAGGAACATATCATTTAAACATATCTAAACCATCTTCCCAAAGGGATGACATCTACCAGGTTTGGATGAAATTGGTCCAGTTAGTAGCACTGGTAGTTTGGACAAGAAGTCAAAAAGGTGAAAAGTTAACATATTTGCTATAATGTTGATTTTTGATCCAAAAATGCGTAACCTATTTTTGACCCCAGGGTCACGACTTGAACAAACTTGATTCTCCATGCCCTAAAGTTGCTACATACCAAAACATTAAGGCCTTCTAGTTTATTAGAAGATTTTTTAGACCCCCTGGGGTCTGAGCCCCTTCATTTTAACAAATCTGAATCCCCTTCCCCTAGACATACTTCCACCAAATTTAGATGAAATTGGTCCAGTGCTTTTGGAGAAGAAGTCAAAAATGTTAAAAGTTAACGACAACGGACAGGATTTGATTGAGAAAAAGTCAACCTTGCGCTAAGGTCCAGATGGACTAAAAACTGAAATAAATATCTGAAATCTAAAATATTTAGCATGCATAAACCGTGACATATATCCTTATTTCTGATTAGAAGTGGTAAGATGCACCGGTGCACAAATGAATTGTATCATTTTGTAGCCAATACAATTCGAGTTACCTCCTCTTTGTAAGAAATCTCGAAAGTTAAACAAATATGGCTGCTGCTGAAACCGTGAGTCAATCCGCTCACAATAAAGCTGCAGTCTGGCAGCATTTCAACTTTCAAGCTACCACTTTCTATTTTAATGTTTGAGTGACTGACAAATCCATTGTTGTTTGTAGAATATGTACCACGAAACTCAAATATAGCGGAAATACAACCAATATGAGGACTCTTATGCCACGTCACCACCTGGACTCGATATTGAAAGTAACCAAATGAGCGTTCAAGAATAATTTAAAACGGAATTGAGTAAAAATCAAAATCTTCCTGGTGTGTTGGGGGAGGAGGGGGGGGCGGCGGCGGCGGTGGCGGCAATACCCACCTCTATTTCTGATTATGCCCTCAATGTAACAAAATATGAGAATATGTTAAATGTTTAATTTATTAAGTGTTGTCCAATATTAGCATATTTCAACATTTGCAAGTAAGCTTTCACAGAGTCCTGGTAGGCCCTTTTGGACTTTTAAATGCGTAAATAGTGATATTCTTCTTAAGTTCTGATTGTGCACTCAATCTGAAAACAACTGAGCATAAGTAAAATGTTTAATTAATTTTAATACCCAAGATTTGTCCAATATTAGAATATTTCAATGTTTGCAGGTAACTTTTAACAGCATAAATCATGATATTTATCCTAATTATGGTCCCGACTGTTAAACAGCTTGGACATTAGCAATGTAAAACACACTTTTTCAAGCCTGTCACAGACAATGCTGACATGACTACATTAACCCCACAATTCTTTGAACAGGTGAGCTAATACATTGTTAACTGATGGACCAACAGAAAGACAAATGAGCTGAGTGAAGTTCCTATGATATCCACTTAAACTTGGCTCTGATCCAATATACAAACCTTGAGATGTTTCATCAGTTAAACGCATTAAAAAAAGCATCTGTTGTCGCTCAGAGAGAGGTCCTTGACGGGGGCTCGTAATACCATGTCGCTCAGATAGAGTTCCTTGACGGGGACTTGTGATACCATGTCTCTCATAGAGGGGTCCTTGACGGGGACTTGTTATTCCATGTCGTTCAGAGAGGGGTCCTTGACGGGGACTTGTAATGCCACTTGGTTGTCGTGAGGTAGGCTGGGAAACAGTTGTAAGGGTATGGGATAACTCAGAATTTACAGTTTTCTTCCTTTTTGGGGTCACTTTCTTATCTAAAAAATAGAAAATATCCAAAAATTAAAACAAGAGCACTGTTAGATATTGCCTAATTGATTGAAGTAGATCAAAGTTTAATAAGGGCTTAACTTCATGGGTTAAAAAAATCCGTCTGAACGTTCCTAAAGATATATATTTGATATGTTTCAAATGGGATTTTGGTACAGTTTTGCTTGAATCCAAGTAAAACTAGATGAAATTTGAAGGGGGGCCTTCGTAGAAACCACCGCTTTAATGTTCACCACCTTAAACGCATCTAGCCTGTGCATATATATAGCATGTGGGTCAAAATGTTAAGGTAGAGGTTGCAGTGACCTACTTTTGATACACGACTCACCGCCTTCCACACAAGTACCCTTATACTAAGTTTCATTACAATATGCGAAAAAAAAAGTGGGAGATATGCTCTGGAAACTGTTTCGGACGCACGCACGCAAAGAACAGACAAGGCAAACACTATATACCACCCACTTCGTTGAAGCGGGGGTATAATAACTAAAATGTTTGAAAACAACTAGCTGAGGGAACCAAAGCTTATTTCGGCCTTAACATTTGGACATTTGGACACCATAGAGCTACAGCATGTAGATTTATTTACTTTTTTAGAAAATTTTAGAAAACTTTTCTAGTGGAGCTTACATTTCAGTAGAGATAAAAAAACAGCCTTCTTTCTTTTAGATGAAATTAAACAGAAAACTTTCCTTTTCGTGTATACTACACATATATACATACCATCATCATCACTAGGAGCAGATTCAGTAACATTAAATTTTCTTTTTAGTGTTTTTAAATCAGATTGCGGTGTCCGTACAAAGAGAGGCTTCTCCTGCTAAAAGTATAAAGAAATGAAGCTCAAACACAGATTAAAACATACTTTGCACTGAATCAATCATGACAATATAAAAACTAATCATTTTATTTCAAGTTTGGCAGTTTTCTGTATTCTTGACTTTTAAACATTTCTATCTCTGCAAGATTTTCTTTGGTATCAATTTCACATCAGATAGACATTAACTTCTAAATTGTAGAGTTGGTGATATCATAAGACATAATCTAAATGCATATATACAATACCTTTACAATAGGGACTTCAGACTTATTTACGTGAACTTGCATATACCTTTCGAGGAGGCGATTTCTTGTCAGACATATCCAGCAATGACAAAACTTTGTATTGTAAAGAAGGCATGCAGAGTTTTGGAGGTATATATCTAGGTGTAGAGACATTTGGCTGGCTGTTGAATGATATAAAACTGTTCACTGTCATGTGTACTGTGCATCTGAAACAAAACAAAGAGTATTTAATTATATAAAATATAATGTACAAGAGCATCTGGTTACAACAGAGCTATAATCTTATTTGGTTTTTGATAAGTTTATTAGACAAGAGGCCCCATGGGCCTTAACGGTCACCTGAGTAATCTATTTTTTCAAAATGTACTTTTCAGTCTTCAAAAGTGTCAGTGGCCTTGACCTTGGACCCCATGACCTTGAAACTTTGTCAAAATATTTCTCGCATTATTTCCTACAAC
>JAUMGZ010211317.1:0-11944 GCA_032359645.1 Pododesmus macrochisma | reverse complement strand
AATAACAATACAGATCACATCATACACATATCTACCAAATAACAATACAGATCACATCATACACATATCTACCAAATAACAGTACAGATCACATCATACACATCTACAAATATCAATACAGATCACATCATACACATATCTACATAATAACAATACAGATCACATCATACACATCTACAAATAACAATACAGATCACACCATACACATATCTACCAATATCAATACAGATCACATCAAAACGTATATACAATATGACAACACCAATCACAGTAAAAATATGTCTTCCAAATGGTTAGAAATATGCATAATTGTGCCGTGTTACATTTCTCTTGTAATGTCAAGTCGTGACATTTTTTACATCTCAAGGGAACCTTTAGAATTATCATGTATCGATCGATCGTTACGGTCTTTAAAGCTACTTATTACGTAGAATGAGGTCTGTAAGTGGATGCCTAAATCATTACACCAGGTATATGGTGTTGATAACCAAATCAATGACGTCATCAGCAATTCTGCAGGGAAATAGTGTCTTTTCACAAACGAGATATACAACCGTTATGGAGATTATATATTGCATTTTATATTCAATGAAGATTTTGAAATTGAATTGTGTAACGTTACACCCCTTTTATTCTCGTTAAGTTTGATGTTAATGCGGCGTAATCAAAACAAGCTTACAGTAGATCAAGTCAAAACTGAAAAATGTAAATAGGTTACCGCACAGATCTGTGTACGTTGATTGAGCAAACTTATTTAATCAAAGAGAAACTCTCTGAGTGAAAGGCTGTAATCAAGATATCATCAAAGTTATAGAGATGCAATAATTTGGATCAAGATGTCTAAACTCGTAAGGTAGATATCTGAATTCCAAACAGATAACTGTATTACGAAAGCAGATATCGTCATTTTGAATTTACATATCATAGACTTGTTCTCTCCCTTTCATACGCTTCTCTCTCCCCGCCAGGGCGGCGCTCTGCTATGTCATGGCTGAGAAGTAACATAAGGAGAGAACCAGTCTAATAGATGCAGGGGGTTCAGCGTTCATCTTTACACATTTTAACGTTCGTTCATCGTTCGTTCACCGTTTATCGTTCGTTCCGTTTGCGTTCGTTCTCCTTTCGTTCACATCGCTCCGTTCGTTCAGTATCGTTTCATTTTGTGTATATCGTTCGTTTCGTTCATTCCATTCGCTTTGTTCATTTCGTTCGCTCCGTTCACTCCATTCATTCCGTTCAATTGTATGATATGTATCGTTTGTTTTTAATAAATAATTTGCTTTGCTTTGACTTTATTTGTTTACCTCGTTCATGGTCAGAGACAACACGCGAAATCCGTGTGCGTAAGCGAAGTACACTCTGATTGTTTTTTAAAGGAGGCTCCCAGGTCAGTAACCATTGGCATGAAGAGCTGACTTTATGGTTTGTTCAGTAAAACCACTTTTTTTCACATCATGAACAGATTTTTAATGGTTTTTTCAGTAAAACCACTCGTTTTACATTCACAAAGAGTTGATTTAATGGTTTGGTCAGTAAAACCACTCTTGTTCACATTCACGAAGAGCTGAGTTAATGGTTTGTTTATTACAACAACCCTTCTTCATGCAATATAGAAAAAAAAACATGTCAGAAAAATAATTTTAGAGGGGTTTGAAATTCCTCTAATGCTTTGTTTAGGTCCAATATTCAAGAATTTTGTATTTTTGTCATTTCTGTTGTCTATAATTTCGATTTTATTAAATAAACACATTGACATTATTAAGTCTATGCAGAAATATCGTGAAAAAAATATAAAAGTGTTGAAAAAGAAAATAAAAATTCAAGGTCCATTGTTGGGATTGAACCTGCGACCCCAAAAGTCCTTAGATTACGAGACTAACGTTCTCCCACTAAACCAAGGAACCAGTTGTGTCATACTAACATATTGCGTAGCATATTAGGGGAGGTAACCAGACTAGGAATCGGCATTTTCAGATTTCTATAGATAGTGTTCAAAATTTAACGACAGCTTCAAATGGTTTGCAGATGTTTTAATTTCCAAAAGAGGATTTAATACGCTAGTTATTACATTTCAAGTGCAATTAAATATTTCTTTTCGCAAGATATTTCATGTTTTTATATTTGAAAATAACAACATCAGACTGGTTTACGGCGTCTAAAATGCTGAAGTTAGTATACACCCTTAATGCCTTGTTCTTTTTTTTTTTTTTTTTTTACTACTCTGTATTTCATAAACAAATGTGAACTCCTAAATTCTTGAAAGGAAGGCATTGCACGAATACGACAAATGAATCATTTAAGACAAGGGCTATAAAGAAATGACGGAATGAGAAGAGTCAAAATTGGCCTCACATTGAAGAAGATGTTCTTACCTCCCTAACTCTTTTTGCTTCATTTTCGTCTCCCCCAGACTTTATTAACATACAATTAAAATATCAAAATATTATTGAATATATTTCTTAACCCCATTCTTATAACTCTACTTATTACAATACACACACTTTCTTCTATTTTCAACATGTTCGGGAGTGGAAAATGTTCTTGTGGAATTCTGTGTGAACGACCATGTGTCAAGTGTTTTCTGATAAACCTTACATTTAGCGGCAAATAAGGTATCTTAAGCAATCTTAAGTTAACTTTACTAAATGACAGAAAATTTGGAAAAGTGTACATGTGATTTTTAAATCACTTTTATCAAACATTATACATAGATGATGTTAAAAAAGGAGACATTTTTAGCAGGTTTAAAAGGCTCAAATGTATTAAAACCTGCAATAAGATGAAATAATCACGTAATAAAAGAGAAAGAAAAAAGAGAATCTATTGTTGTTTTATAAAACTGTATACCGAGTAACAAATTCTAATTCCAATGCTTTATGTGAAACTACATTTGGTTTTTTTTTATACATATTGAAGAAGTAGTAATAAAAAGGCATGCTCATTAATAATGTGCCTTAGTTTGTTTTGACAGAAAATGTGAAAGTAAAGATTATTTATTTATCTTAGTAAACTGTCAACTGATCAATTATTCATAACAACTAAATGAAAACTTAAAAAACTTAAAAACACACAAATACTATAGTAAGTGAGAAAGAAAATTAACATGACCAAATAAACAGGTGACAAAACAAAATTAAATTTGGAGAATGAAAAATGTGAATTACGTTTAGACTCAATGTAGGACAACAGAGCACCAAAGAACCTGCAACTAACAGGCTGGCTATATCATTGCTACGCCGCTTGACGGCGTAGCATTTACTTTCATACGCATAACGCGCCATTTTGATTGCAAGTCATGGTGCACCAGCGATTGTATCGAGCGGTATACACGTGTTTTACAAATGTATGCTAGTCGAACTAATATTCAAAGCAAATTACGGAAACGGCCGTGTTAACTTCGCAGATTCTTTTTGCAAGTCCGAATGAGATGGATACATTCCGAGAGCACCCGAAAAATCTTCAGAATCACGAATAAGCTTTATATAGAACGTTTTCCTGTTCATGATTTTGTTAGTTCTCAGATTTCTCTGACTTATTCATCCGCTGTGTGAATTAGCGATTCCCGCGCTTTCACTGCTACAAAAAAAGACATAGTTTCTTAGCAGACAGCGATTTAAACCACAAGAAAATGATGCGAAGCACAAATCCGCTGCAACAAGTTGGAAAGCAATTTTGTTGAGTTAAATAAGCGTTTATATTATATGGCAATACAGTTGGTTCTTATTGGTTCTTTGCATAGCCCATTTATCATATATGGAATTAAGGGACATATAAGTATTTTAAGTAAGTGATTTGTAATACTGTTCATACGCACTTTAATCACTAATGAGACAATATGTTTACATAAACAAAAACAACGACTGGAAAATTAAATTGCATAGTGTCAAGAAAAATGTAAAGCAACGAAAAGTCTTGAATACTCAGTAATTTATTACACGTTAGAGTAACTTTACTATAAACAAGTAATGGCAGATCTTTATCAATACGATTTTATTACAATTTACTAGTTATGTAGAGTAGCATTCAAAAGCATGAAAATGTATCTTTGGACTGTGAAACAGCACAGAAATTACAAAAAGGCACATAGGTGATTCTTTCTATTGCTTTAAATGATGATATGTGAAGATTAACGTCTTCAGCGACCGTTCGGCCATTAGAAGACGGTATTGCTTTAAATGGCCAAAGCACTACATATAAACTTGACAGAAAGCAGATTTTTCATCATTTTTGCAAAATTGAAATAAGATTTTAACCATAATTGTAAACAGTGTTCAAGCGGCAAGAGAATTATCAATAACTAGATTTCAACAGAAAGAAAATATAATTTTTATTTAAATTCCCCCTATAATTAGCAAATAGCATTGTAAAGAACACATCACATGATTGAGAGTCTTTCAAAGAACAATTGTAGCTCTGCTGTATAATCATATTATTGCATACTTTTTCTTTTCTTGCTGATCTATGAGTAAGCTGTTGCGTAGCCGCACCTAGTTTTTTGGGAAGATAATACTTGTATCTATAATTATATCAGAAAAGACTTGTCGAACATCTCTACTGTATCTTGAGGGCGGCCATAAAACTTTCTAAATGCAGACCGTAGTGTGGGTATTGTATACAGTCGATTAACTTGTGTTGGGTCATGACCTTTTTACTAACATATTAAACACTAAAAGCAAGTGTTTATTTGCATGATAAACTATGTATAAGGAAGATCGTCTCAAGTTATATGCGATATATATCTCACTTTTATTTTGGGAGAATTTTACGCACAAATCATGTAAGAATAACCTCAAGCGGTCAAATTTCTTCCACTTGTTACTAGGGAAGCCAAGGTAGACTTGCAAACTTCATGAGTGAATCCGTACAAAATACCGTCAATGCGTTAGTCTGTGAAACTACTCATCATTTTGTTATATAATATTATCTTCCCTGTGTCCATGTAAAAACGTCGTTTCGAAGGAAATGTTCGATAGCTTCTAGATTTACTCTCATTTAAAGGATGAAGTCCGATACATACAAAAGTAAGCCTTTTGACCCAATGTTTTAGTCTCCAATGCATGACAAACATATAAATGTTTTTGACAAGGGACCACGTTCACATTTGATCATAATGTCTGGACATATGTGCTCTATATTTACATGCACAATCATAGTAATTTCTTTCCACTTTTGAAGAACAAGGGGGTCGTGGGGCGCTACAGAGTTCAATCAATATCGAATCTGTTATATTAAGAGTATATATACTTTTTAGAAGTAAATTCATCCCCGAAAATAGATAAATTAAACACAATTATGCATCGGTTCAGGGGCGACATAGAGAATATATTTGAGGATATTTATTATCAATAAGTTTCTTTGTATCTCCTTTAACTGAAGAGTGGTGATTTCTTTGTTCTATCGACACGAGTTAACCGACTGTATAACCCTGCATCATAAGCTTTGCTGTCTCGTGATGGTAGTGGGAGATAGGAGGCCTCAATTACCGGTTTGACTAAAAACCAAGTTTAATTATATTTAATGTCGAATGAATAACTAGTCTTGAGGATTGTTGTGACGTCCTTCTTTTTGTCCCCCGCTTTTCGAAGAAAACGGGGGAATATTAATTTTGGTGTGTCCGTCTGTCTCCCTGTCCCTCTATCCGTCTGTCTCTCTGTCCCTCTATCCGTCTGTCACACTTTGGTTTCCGTGTTCTAACTTCTCTAATAATGGTCCGATTTCAACCAAATTTGGTATGCAAGTACATTTTGACAAGACTCGGACTAAATTCTCATTGGTTAATAAGTTTCTGTGCTCTAACTGCTTTAACAAAAAAATGGTCCGATTTCAAAAAAAATGTGGTTTGCCAGTACATAATGACAAGACTCGGGCTAAGTTCAAAGGCCAATGTGATGCGTAAATATTTACGCGTAATAATTAGGTTACTAAATTTTCATTGATTTGTCGGTTTCCGTGTTCTAACTGTTTTAAAAAGGTTCCGATTTCAACCAAATTTGGTATGCAAGTACACAATTGAAAGATTCATGTTTAGTTTGATACTCAATGCGATATGTTTTTCAAAAATGTCCATCTTGCGGGGGACATAAATTCCACGAATTAATTGTATTACAAGTTTGATGCGGCTGTTGATTTTCTAGAGTCCAATATCGTTTGTTCTGATACTTTGTAAGTTTGACTTTTTTCATGCTATATTGAGCGTGGGAGGGTCAAGTAAATAAAACCATTGACCTCTTCATCTTAAGCTTGTCAAGGTCACTCACTTACACTGTCAATTGATTGTACCTCCACACATTCACCTATATAGTGCACCATTGGTGACAGAGCATTGCATTTAGACATGGGTGGTTGGACAAATACCCCTCACTCAAATAGTACCAGCGCGGTGGCCCAGTGGTTAGGGCGCTCGCTTCGTGCTGGTAGACTTGTGATAGAATCCACAGTCGTAGGATCGAGTCCCAATTGGGTCAAAACCTAAGACTTTAAAATTAGGTAATCTTCTCGTTCCCTGCTAAGCGCCCAGCATTACTGGGTAGGAGGAGGACTGGTTGGCTCGGTGTCAGGATAATATGACCGAGTGAAGTATCGTGTCAAATTGACCCGTCTTCTAATGGCCGAATGGTCGCTGAAGACGTTAATCTCCACATATCATCACGTGTCAAATTGACATTGTCAATGTTTCTGCGGCGTGATATTTCAGTGAGACACCACTATAAAATCGCCATAAGTGCGCACTGTCGCAAGCAGACACCATCTCGATATGGCCTATACATGACGCTAAACCCCAATAAAACAAACAAATAAACACTCAAATAGTTGTTTATTCTTCATATAATAATGCCGTCGCTCTATCTAATCTTAACATGGTTACCTTTTCTTAGGTTCCTTCATAGTAAGACATTTTAAATAATGACTGCAAACTGCTTGAACTAAAAAAAGCATACCTTATATGTTAACAGTGTCTTAATTTAGAAATTTAGATACAAGTTCAGTTATTTCAAGAAAATATATTCATTTATAAAATCTCCAATGAGAACTAGGTGAAGGCCTTTATAAAATGTCCTTCACTTAAGGAGGCTCCAAGGTCAGCAATCATTTAAAAAGTATATATTAGATTTTTATGAAACTTTCAACATATGTTTTCCAATATCAGTAGATGTTAAAAAAAATGGGTAAAAAAAGGGTCATCGACTTTGTTTTTTTAACACAGAGGTTTGTTATATTGAGGGCTGGGGGAAGGGCAAACAAAATTATAAAAAGAAATCTTTTTTAACAGAGATGCATTGCACACTGCTTAATAATTTAATATATATGCCTCGTGTAAGATAATTCATAAAAGAAAGAGACTTAAAAGACAAAAATCACAAATTTGCACGCGTTGCTTTACACGAATTGTTAAATAAAACAGAAATTATATGTTAATTTCTTCACTTATCCCCATGAACATGTTTTTATGTATTATCTTCCAATAGGCATATAAAAAATGTGGGGTCATCGATCTTATTTCATGTTAAAAGTGTCATTCATATCAATTATTATCAATTTTGATCAATGAGTTATACCCGAATTAAATACCCTTTGGTGACCCAGTGTTGACCGTCACATTGTCTTAATACTTTTGAATTGTCCTTTTAATTGTTTATTAAGAGGCGCACAGTAAGGTTATTTGACTACAGAATGCATACCCGGCAGAGAAGTTATTACAGCCCTTGCTTTGCGGTGACGTGTAATGTTTTACCTGTGCGCCAGATGGCGCTAACACGAATGTAAAATTCAAACTAAACTTCAGACCTGCGAGCCTCTATTTAATTAATTAAATATCATAAATGTAGTTTTACTGTTACTATGATCAAATATTTCAGGGAGAGGTACAGGTTGATTAAATTGTTATTGGTTTTAGTATGTAATTTATATTATATACACTGTTTGAATAAAAATATGTATTAGAAACATGATTACAATCAACAAGACTGTGGTAATATAGCTTCAAACATCCTGTTTCAGATTACTTCTAGCGAGACATAAGTTATATAATTTTGTTTTTTATCAGTCAGTTCAAGTGTATTTCAACGTACCGTAATTATATATTTACTTGTATGTAGGTTGTACCGTTGTCACGCTCTAGTAATTTAAAATGTATAGTTTATTTTTACCTGTCCAATGAGGACAAACATAACATCCGTGTTCATTTAGAATGTAAAAAATTGCAAATACTAGTACACATTGGAGCTTTCAATGTCTAGTATTACAGACAAACTTTATATTACAGACTCTCGTTTTTTGACAGTGTTTCGTGACATGTTGTTACTTTGTTTATAAGGGTTATGCGCAGGGGATTTATCAGGGATTTTACTGTGCTTCCTTGATTCTAGAATAGATTAGGATCGAACTGTATCATTAAATTAACCAGTTATGGATTGTGTTGAGAGACAGATCCTGAGAGAGTTCCACACGTTTTTGGTTGACACCCTGGATCCTTTGTTTTTGAGAGGATATCTTTACCAGGAAGGTGTACTGAACACTGAACAGATGGAAGTTATTGATCAGGAACCAGTTCGTTGTCGCCGGACAGAGTCGTTCCTTGTCAAAATAGTTGACTTGTGTCCATTTGATACCTTTATGAATGCTCTTAAACACGAAAACATGTACACTTTTGTACATGATATTCTTCAACAGAAACTCTTAGAGCTGGACTCGAATCAAACGAAAGTAAAGCAATTAATGGTTGACGCTGAAATAGCACGCCCTGTGACAGTTGTATCGTTCACTGAACGCCCGGCTATTTTGAGTTTTTACCACCATTTACAGCATTATCTCTATGAGTTTAAAGCTGCATCCACAATAGAGAACGCGGAATACATGATGAAAACATGGGAAAAGAAGAAAGGTTTACAAATATTATCAGAAGAATCTGCCCTTCTTGCTGATAAAGGATTAATTGCTAAGGTAGTGTACTTTCGATATCTTATTGAGAACGGGATGGTGTGTGACCTTCAAACGTATGAACAAGTGCTACCTGGAATGCTTGAGTTGATACCGTTTACGTCAAACCCCTTCATGTCGAATTTATTCCTCTTGTCATTCCAAGCACAGAATTTGGTTTTCAGCGACGAAGAACGTGCGTGCAAAATCATCAATGATCTTCTAGATATTTCCCTGAAGTTGCCAGTTTGCAGACTTTCAAATATCATTTTGACTACGTATATCAAGGTTCAAAGTTATATCGCGTGCAAAGGACGTGTCGAGATGTGCAACAATGTGCGTAGCGTTTTGGAGAGTATGATTCGCGTTTATAGTAACACAACTTGCACAGATAAAGACGAAGAGGCTTATTTTGGGCAAACTGTTCGAAGAGCGCGTGTTGTGTTTGGTCTTTTGAATCTTGGAATTACATTCAATAATGTACATTTTGATAATTTTCACAATAAAGAAGAAAACGTCGTCTCTGCATCGCGAATGATCGACAATCTCGAGGATAACTCGGAATGGGAGCACATTGAGTTGTATTGGAAAACTTTATATTTTGTTTGTAAAACAAACATATTTGAGTTCTTTGGACATTTCAAAAGGGCAGCCTCTTTTGCGGAATATGCCACTGAGCTCTGGAAAAAATCGCCAATGAATGAAGTGGTACTGTCCACAATGCAAAAGGGTATATAAGCATCATACTTCGGTCTATGGATGAAACAAACTATACTCTAAGAACAATCAAAAAATATTTCCATAACACACACGTATTTTCCTCTCATAGGATAAGACTTAAAAAGGATATATTTACAGTATCAATGTTATGCTACTATATGAACCTTTGTTTGTGTATGTGTATTCATAACCTTATAAAACATACAGGTTAGCGAGCCTTGGCATGTGCCTTAAGCTTCCATAGGGAACAGAACGGTGGCCCATTAGCAGAGTGATTGGTTTTCGTGACGCAGCGCGCGTATGAATACCATTTATATTCTATATTTGGAACGGGGTTTCCAGGACTATTTTTGGTTGTATTTTTGGAACGTAAACATCACCTTGTCATATAGTTCACGGTGGCGATTTTTATTAACGACGGTTCTAACAAAGTACACATTTAAGAATTTTGTAAATAAGTGAATTAGTGGAATTTTTTTATCATGTTTTATATGAAAATAACTTAACTTATCAAGTAACAGACACATAGATACTGACTGACACAACTGTAGCCTACCGTCTGCTTTCAGAGGACACACCACAAGTGGATATGTCATGAAAAAAGATTGTATAAGAAAGTAGTGCAGGGATTTCCTATGTGCTGTTTACATGGCCCTGTGTAGATACATGAACTCAGACAAGTTGGATCATATTTGTATACAGAAAGTTTTTTCATAGAAAAGATGTAACTTTTGAATAAAAGGACCACGTACTATAAGAGCGTATATCTGCCTAGTGATTGTGCGAAAATGTAAAGTACTGAGAAACGTTTTATGTTGTATTGGATACAATGCATTAGGGTCTATATTTTACATACATGATAATGATAATATCGGGACAAGCTTAAACCAACTAGATATTTTCACTGTAGGTAAATAATACCATCCTCTATATCATATTAAAATATCGTTTTGGTTTAAGTCTGCCCCGATACTTAAAAATTAAAATAATACTTTTGACTTGTCAAATTTTGAGAAAGGATTTTTTGTTGAAAATGATGCACATTAGCTTTTTTGGAAATTCAGTAAACTGAAGCATTTAAAAGTCATTTCTAAAATAAAAAAAATGTTAAATTTGAACTTTTATGAGTTACATGTATCATGCAAGTACTTGCTGCTGAACTACACGAGAAATTAAATTACAAGATGAAATGAATGACCTGTCATGTTCATATCATGTATTTGGTTCTATGATGCCCTATTTTGCACCTAAGGCTAAGGAAATTGAATTCTGCATTGTACCATACCAAGAAGTAGTTTTTTTCCCCTAAAACGTCATTTCAAAATGAATAATATTAATTGTTAAGGATTAACATCCAAACAACAGCTGAGATAATAAGTAGAGAGCATGAATGATGCATACTACCTTTTAGTTTTTTTAGTGTTTCTGCTTGTAGTGAAGTGAAACTTGAACCGACTTTAAAGAATTACCACAGTATGACCATTTCTTAGCCAGGCACTAGTACCCAATCAAAACCATGAGACTGACAAAGATGAGATAAGGCAGACCAGTCGTTGTTCTGTTCCTTTGATGATGATTTATTATTTAGCAAGGTTGTTACTCGTTACTAGTACTATTTTAAATAATGTTGGTATGATGCAACCAAAAGCAATAAGCAACAGACCTTACTGCATGTTTGACATTTTAACATGAGGCCCATTGGTACTTAACGTAAATCTGGATGAAATGGGGTCATAAGTAAATTGTTGGCATTTTAATACTTTCGACCCTCGGGTCATGCTTTATATAAAACCTTGGTTCTCTAAGCCCTAAAGTTACCACATACTAAAGCATTAAGCTTTAGGCCTTCTAGATTATAAGATTTTAATTTTTTTTCAGATTTTCCCCATTTCGGCCCTTAAGTGTCGTCCCCTTGGGACTGAGCCCCACCTTTTGAACAAATCTGAATCCCCTTCCCTAGAGATACGTCCTGCCAAGTTTGGATGAAATTGGTCCAATGGTTTTGGAAAAGACGTGGAAAATGTAAAAAGTTAATGACGGACGACCTACGGACGTCAAACGAAGGACGTGTTTTGTATGAGAAAAGTCCACCCGGGAACGTCGGTTTAAATGGACTAAAAATGGTTCAAAGGTGTTTATATTTCACATGAAGCTAAGTGTTATAATCTATTGTCCGACTAACTTGTTGATGATATCAAAAGACAATATTCTCTTATTTGTGCTAGATCTAGTATGCTTATTCGACAGTTTTCTAGTTGCAGTTTTGAAGTTAAACTTACCCTTTTTCAATCGTATTGCAGTAATGTTT
>JAUMGZ010211306.1:0-11945 GCA_032359645.1 Pododesmus macrochisma | reverse complement strand
GAGTGACCCTAGGATAAAAAATATTCAAATGCCAATCCAGATGGACGTTAAGGCCCCATGGGCCTCTTGTTTTTATATCTCATATTTCACTATACAGGTCGATAAAACGACATTGCTCATCACCACGTGAACTGTACTCGTTGATGTGTTGATTAACGTGCATTCGTCAACCAGTCGTAAATCAGATGTCAAAAAGAGCACACATTGTGGAAGTTAAGTACGTTTAGAACTAATAGCATCTTGAATCTTGGAACACCTGGTGCCTGTATACTAGTATAAATCAGTTCTATGCACAGCTTTCTATCACCACATCATTAGCCCATAACTTCCGTTACCGTTACTTATACAAAGATAGATAGTTGATATCTACGTTCAATTTACAGTGAACGTGGCTTGGCATACAAGTCGTCATATGAGTATTGTTTTTTTTTTATCCACAAAAATAAGGTTTATTTTCCTATGTTTCTTAATAAGCATCGTCGGTAAGACATGTGCGTCGGTTAGTAAGACATATGCGTCGGTAAGACATGGACGTCGGTAAGACATGGGCGTCTCATTCGGTCCCTGTATTTTATAAGCTACAGATCTCTGGTAATATGTGGATAAATTGAAACACTTCTACTAATTCAAGCCAATGGTCTTCTACAGGTTTTGTAAATAGCGAAAGTTCAGTGACTGAATGACTATGTGTTGCATTTTAGACAAATAAAAAACGTATAATTACATTGTCATGAAAAATGTTACACAAAGTCCCAATTCATAAGAAATTACTTAAAGTTTCGTTCCAAATACTTTTAAAATTAGCAAATTAAGCAAGAAGACAGTAGATAGGTCTTGAAGAGATTCCAAGAACATTATCTTGAACTTTCTTTTTGTTCTACGATCGGCGTCTTTTGGTTAACAATTATTAACAAAAGGCGCCAGTAATGAAAAAAGTAAAAGAGTTAAACATTCCTAAAACGACTACTGATGTTTAACAAGTAGGTATGATTACAAGACTTGACATCGTACGTGTATTTAGCTATACACTATTTACGTACATCTTATATTGACAGACGATAGATAATGCTAGGTTCACTGGAGAAATAACATCCAGAATTTGTTTGTAATTGTAAATCATTATTTTGACAGAAAACACGCGCGGGCCGTCAACGTAGCCATAGCAGAAAATCAACATCATCAGTCAAATCGAGACAATCTGTCTAATCGTAATAACGGGCATGTTACAATAAGTTTAGAGCCATCATGTTACTTTCGTATCACCACTCGAACATGCTCGATTTATTTGACGGGGTTAATTACGTGCAATTGGTGAAACATTGGCAAAGTGTTTTGTAAGATGATATCTTTGTGTTTATGACATTACACTGCTCGACACTTTGCTAATTTTGTTATGACAATAAACGTTAGCATGTTCAAACTGTGTTAAAACCTTTTACCGCACAATTGTTGAATAAGAAACATAATAACCTGTATAGATACACTTTATTTTTAAAACTGCGATATTATGAGAATTCAAAGTATCCTTACCATTAACATTTTAACAGTTATCTTCATAGATTAACGTCAGTATGTCCATTCTCAATTATAAAGAGATTTAATAAAGCACAACGGAAATGTGATATAGAAATACAATGTGAACAAAACAACATAGAAGTGTAGAGGAGAGTTTTTATAATATAGTGAGATTATAACATTCACGATAAAGAGGGCTTAATGCTAATGAAACCTCATATATACGAATTATCACAAACAATAATCAGCAGCCTTCTTATATCGCTATGTAGGAAGGTTTATTTAACATCCTTAGCGCTAACTATCCGACTCGCTACAAGATAAACAACGGGCATACGACTACTAAAACTAGAAAAGTAACCTTAAATATACCCGTTACAAAACTTCAACAGGTTGTTTTTTTCAGATTGTCCATAAGTTTAAACCTTGGGAATAAAGCGAAACCCTGGCCACGTCAAACATAAGACGTTATAATTAGGTAACCTTATCGCACCCTACTAAGACCTCAGCATTTATTGATAGGAAAAGGACTGGTTGGCTCGGTGTTAGGATAATGTGACTGGGTGAAGTTTCGTGTCACTTTGTCTGTGGCGTGATATTTCAGTGAGACATCTCTATAAACTCGCCACCAATGCACTGTCACAAACAGACACTGTCTCGACATAACCGAGATATGAGTTGAAGGGACATTAAACCCCAATCAAACAAACCATAAGTATAATTTGGTGTTAAGTTTGGTGACCTTGTCATTTTCACGCCACTGGTTATTCACGTGCATTAAAGATTATCGACAATTAACTCTACGGTACTCGCACGCATGCTCTCCAGGGACCTCTGGTCAGACCAATTTACATATATTTTATATGAAATTACGCAAATTCTTTAGGCTAGACAGATTAACAGTCCTTATTAATGTATAGTATATATCTAATCAGAGTGCAAGGTTAATTTAATGTCGAATGATATTATACAAATGGCTTTTATATTAGTGGATGGATATAAAACTGCTGTTAAGCAGATAAACCTTCGTTATCTGGAAAATTGTATGCGTATTTCAATATTATTTGTCATAATTGTTTCATTGTGATTGTTTTTAACAAAGAGAAAAAAAAGCGCGCTTAAGCAGACGATCCAGACAGACGTCATTTGTAAACGAAAAAATAATGATAAAAACTAATAGTTTTTTTTTTATTATTTGATGATTAAATCAAGCGCTTTCTACAATGTTCTAACATCATCCTGCAAAATTGTCATCAAGTTGAAGATAACATCTCCGTTTTTGCCCCATTTGTACTTTAAAAAGACAATTACCGATAATTGTAAAAAGATACGTGTTCTGTGCTGACAGTATAACCCACAGAGACTTATATAAAGAATCTCATTGAATATCTCGGCATTCCTAGAATTGTGCCATTGAGTCATTTAGATTTAAAAAGGACATACTTTTTTAGAAAGACTAGGCTACAATGAACACATTAGAAAAATGTTTAATTTTTTTGTTTTTGTTTTTGTTTTTGTTTTAATGCCCCTTGAAACATATGTCTGGTCATATCGAGACGGTGTCTGCTTGGAAGAGGTGTATACTGATGGCAACTTTAATTAAGGTATAGTTCTGTCTCCTTGTAGACTACACTCAATAACATTATTCTGAGCTTACCCGTCCTTTCCCTAACCAGAATATTTACTTTACAGTACTTAGGAATAAGCGAGAATATTTCCCAATTGTAACGTCTTAGGCTATAGAAACCTCGACCTTCCGTACACAAACTGAGCTACAGAGGCGGTCTATCAGTAAGATACTTTTATTCGACAGAGTCTAAGAAAACCAAGATAATATTACTGTGTTAAATGTTGTTTGCACGCTTCATGTACAAAGTTGAAGAATAACATATACACGTACTATGTCGTTCCTTCTGTCTACCCGTGCTCCATAACATCATTACCATACAGAAAGAGTCAATGAAAACTCAGTTTTCAGAAAAGTCCGTTGCTGTTGTTTATTTGCATACGAGTTTACTTCCGGACGCACCCACTAGCGTTAAAGTCGTACGTAAATATCGAGAACAGTAAGCCGTCACACTGTCGCATGAACTCGGTTTTTTCAAATTTCCAGTTCTCCAATTTCAATTCCAGTCCAATCATTGTTATTTGTCAATTGTTTTCTGTTGGCATAATGTGAAACTAATGTGGTCACGTGGTGTTTAAATCCAAGTAAACCAAACAAATGCAATTAAGTCAATCGTCAAAAGGGCATGAGAAGTTTAAGTTGGAAACGGTAAAAACACATTAGTGAAAAATTTGGAGATAAAAATAGCGAATGAATTAAACGCTAATTTTGGGCTGGACACTGCAACACATAATACACACAATGTTGGCATATGTAAAACAAGAGACAATTCATTGGGGGTAAACTTGAACAGAAAAAATATCAAAAGGAATTTTAGTGAAAACATGTGAAATAAAGCACCAAATAAAACGTAATATAGACAAAACCCTACTGCATGCAACACAAAACATTATATCATACAGTTTTACACTAATTATAGTAACTTGTCTTGGAATGTTTCTTACCTTCAAGTTTCATAGGGGCTTTAAGATCCACGTTTAGTACACCCTGTACCGTTTGTCCTGCACAGTAAACAGCCTCCGGGTTGTTTAACGTAACTTCAAAAACAACTAATTTCCCCATTTTGAATGAACCGTAGTTTCTTGTTTTTGATTCAAAAGAAGCACTTTTCACAGGAAATGTACACGCATGTTTTTTGTACAGCCTTTTCCAATAGAAGCGTCCAGCGTTTGCAATGGCAATTTTACGTACAATTCACTAACTTACACATTTTTGTTTTTCAAGTTCTGAAATGTCAAATATAAGAACAAACTCAAAGGTTGGTTTTTCTATTAGTAAGAAAAGGATATACTTGTGATTCCAGAAGTAAATATCCGAGAAACAAAACTGGTCAATTCAAATGCAAACAATCTGTAGCGTTACAGTGCAAGTGAAATAAACAAGTCAAATAGTTCCAAAGTGCAGTAAAGTGTGAGGCTCGTATCTCAACGCTCCTTGCTCCTATCTCTCCCGAATTGTCGCTATTTTATACGTGTGGTTTTATACAACAAATCTTCTCTATAGGCATTCACTCTTTATGTCTCTAACATATAATTATGGAGAGCCAATTTTTCTGAATTACCTTGTAATTGTGCATAAACAAGTCTAGATAGGAGACTCATTGTAAATGCCATACACTAATAACAACAAACATCAAGCACTTTTCATCGTATCATTACACCAACGATCGTCCTTAAAAATTATTGTTCTTGTAATATAGCGGTTAGTCAGAGCTTTTTATTACCAAAAATTATTGTTTTCTTGCAACTTCACAAATAATTGTTAACTAGTATTTGCCTAAATCATTGTCGCGGTGCGTATTTCGTGATTTATCGTTTCTCAGTGATTCCACAAATTGTTTTGTTTTCCTCGCAGCTCGACAAATTATTGTTTTCTTGTCTCCATTAATTTTGTTTTCCCATGCCTTCGTAAGATAATAATAGTTTTCTTGCCGCGGTTCAACTTTTTTACTTTTTAACAGAAAATTTACACCGAAAACAAAAAACAAAGAACTGCTTTCGTCACAAGATAGCTCGTATGCCAGTCTTTAAAATTCACTTTTTCGAGGTATTTTTCAATTAAATTCCTCACTTCAATATCGTCTCTTTCACTTGTGTTTTAACTGTAGCATAACCTTTCAATCCTGGGCTTTGTCAGTCGTCTTACACTGATAGTGGATCGAAGATAAGCGATTTTAGTCAACCTGCTGGACTCACAATCAAGTTTTATTGAATTAATTTTTCCTTCGCTATCAATTACAGTTAACGTGATATCCTGTTATATAACAGTTAACGTGATATCCTGTTATATAAACATTGGCTAACCAGGCAGCGCTGTCATATACGAGAGACGTGCAAGGATCTACAGTGTATTCTAATCCTATAATTACCTAAATATTGTGAAGACATTAAAACCGCGTATCTGTAATGAGGAGGGATTAAGTCTGAACGTCACTACTGCCAGACATGTGGTCCCTCCTCGACATTCAGATCAGGATGTAACTTCCAATTCAGCATCCGATCGGCTACCTTTGGCGCTAAGAGCAGGTGAAATCACTTGCTCTGTCTGATGGTCTTATTTCCAATATGATGACAGCCGCACTATAGAAACCAGTACTAACAACACGTACGGCGTTTGGCGCGCTTTGTCTCGTGCCAGCCACGGAAGCCAGGTTAGTAGTCCAATGGTAGCCCGTCGCTGAGAATAAGACACGTGCAGTTTGGCGCGGTAATATTATACAAAGCAAGACTCTGCTGATTACCAATGTAAACATAAATGCAAAGACATACACAAACTATAGTAAACGGCACCAATGTTGATTGACAGTATAGCTAACTGATGCATAGCGGTAGTCACTGGAAATGCAACTTCTGTAGCAACTCACTTGTGGTTGTTCAAGTGTCAAATAAAAAGATACACACCTTAATTGTTGTGTATAGAAAAGACAGAAATGCGTTGTTTTATCCTCAAGACAATTAGACGTTCGTCAATACAACATTAATATTGCCTATAGAGTAGTATTGAGAAATTCCGTTGTAAAATTCATGGAACTTGCAAAATGAATATCTATTAAACACATTTTATTCGGTGTTTTGTTTTGTTTTCATCCAGACAATAAATGGTAGGGGATCGATCTTAACTCGAATATACCAGTCTACTAAATGATGCTATTTGTATATAATGACTATATTTAAACTAGAAGTCTCTTTAAACTACTGAATTGTGTGAGTGTTAGGTAAATGACCACACAAGTAACTTACTAAGCTTCAATACAGATCAAATAGGTGCAAGCTTCTCTCTTTCCCGAAATCATTTTTTCTCTCTATATTATTCTATCTATACTTTTGAGCGACCGTTATTGGTTGTGTGATACAATCATACAACTCCATTATACGTAACGTATCAGGGTAGGTTAACCAGTCTGCTTTGGACTTTCGTTAAGGTCCCTCTCCTTGCTCTTTTCAACTCAACGCTAAAACTAAGATAATGCTTTTTCGTGTTATTGGGTGCTTCTTTATATTGTTTTTTTCTTCTTCATCGGTTAGTTTTTTCGGAACTCTTCTTTTCCTTTGAATTTAACATACTCTGTCGGCACCCTTACAAGACATGTTTATATTCCATATACAATTTACGACGAATTAATCATTGTTTATGTGAGTAATGAGTGGTCTTTATTGGTTTATCTTGTATTCCTCTGTTATATATATGATAGACGCAGTCGACAAAAGAGTACGAATATTAACACTCTCGGATAACTTCCAGAATAAGATGTCGTTGAAATGCTAGATCCACTTGCTGTTTTATTCCCAGGCGATAGCTTTGTAATAATTGCCTATATCTACTTACCATGTTGGTATTGAAGACATCTGGTGCTGTCTTTAAGGCACGAACGGAAGTGCGCGCACACAAACACGTGCATATTCCTTGAGGGAGATGCATTCATTACCTACTTCAAGCAATATTATATAAAAAAAACCTATTTTATCTGGTTAAAATAAGTGAGCAGCTTTGTATTTGATAATGTGTTCTCTCTTTTCTTTGTAAAGATTTTGGATGCTTTTTTCTTCTTTTTTAAAATTTAGAAATTTGAAGAAAACAACTTTGGAAAGGAAGAAGGGATTTCTTATGAGTGTTTTAATCTTAGTATATTTGAAATTCACGATATTTTAAATTTCCTAGATTCGAATTACATCCATTTGTACTTTGGTTTCGATTTTTTGTTCAAAGAATCCGGATCATTAAAGGATTTGTTAGTAGACTGGCTCAACCTCTTTGTTCGCTAAGTCTGTGTCAGAAAAACTCGAATAAAGAGACTGATTGGATTATCAATAGATGTTGGCAAATCCGCTTCCGGTGTGGTTACTCAGTGAAACAGAACTAAACAAAGTCACGATAGTGATCCCTTTATATCAGTTTATGTGTATATTGAAACCAGCGTGAACGTATGACAACCTATCAGCTCTCCATAGACATGATATTTTAGCACAGATTTCAAATTAAAACTCACTCATCGGGAAAAACACAATTAATTTACAGTTATATTTAGAATCAGAAAACCAAATATCTACAGCGTTGTAGAATATTTAAAAGTTATCGTATTTAAACTCAATAACTTTTTAGAATATATTTATTTATTCTGCTCCTTCATTGCTTTTTGCATGCGTGATTTTCGTTGTCCTCGAAACAGAGAGTTTTTTGTGGTTCCTACTCACGACTATAAGTCTCTCGCCACTATGTTTGCTAATTCGAATCCATATTGAAGCTTATTCTATTCCCTTTTTGCGTAAGTTACAAATAACTAGCAAAGTGTTGGTGGTTTTCCGGCTTTTTCGAAAGAGAAAAAAAGTCAAAACTTTCCGACAGAATGCCTTACAGAAATGTAGCCGACTTATTTTGCGTTAAAGGCAATAAACTAACGGGGGAAAACGTTTACACAATTGTAATGCTGTGACTTTCAGGCATGCTATTTTATGTCGGCAGCTATATATATTCTAGGAACATTAGAATAGTTCAGTGTTACATAACACTTCTATTTCGTTGTCAAACACTCTATCGATCGAAAAAAAACTTAAAACTGCTAACTGTTTACCTTTAATGGTGTCAAAGATATAATCGAAGGCAACAACAGTCGTAAGAAAAACCTTATAAGATATTTCTCTACAGCGAACATCGCCGTGGTCTCTCAGCGGTTAGAGCATTTGCTTGGTGTGCGTAAGGTCGATGGTTCGAGCCCCGCCCGCGTCACACCCAAGGCGTTAAAATTTGGTAATCTTCTCGCTCCCTGCTAAGCGCTCAGTATTCGTGATATGAACACGACTGGTTGTCTCGGCATTAGGATTATGTGACCGAGTGAAACATCATGTCTGTTGAATGCGTCTGCTATGTGATATTTCAGTGAGACAGCACTATAAAATTCCTACCAGTGCATACTTTCACAAGGAGACACCGTCTTTATTTGACATGTGTGTTAAAGACGCGGTAAGTTCCAATAAAACAAACTTCTTTGGAAAACTTAATTGTTAATAACAGCGTCGAATTGCATCTTTAACATAAGTTACTCGCGTGAAATATATAAAACTTGTCATTTGTTCTTCTACTTAATATGTTGATGTAGTAGCTGGGAGCTTTAGTAACATATTAAACTGTTCAAATAAAACAAGAGATATTCTTTCAAATGCCGATGAAAAATGTTAAAATTGTTGGTGATGTTACTTTTACTAGCTCTACTCTAGCTGCTGCTTCCATGTTGTTGTCGTCAGTTTCGCTACACTACGTTTCACTACGATAAGCGAACTGAAGTGATTCGTATACGTTGGCTAGCGAAGATGTACTGGTTGACGCTGTTACCGTTTGTATTTATGGTATTATTGTCGCTTCTGTCGTCATCGTCGTTGCTACTGCTGTTGTAGTTGGTTAAAATTGGTATCTGGACACACTTCGCTTTGAAAGTTAAAACTTAGTTGTTGGTACAGTAGAAGGTGGAATAGAGTGGGGGATGTGTGCTTTAGGGCTTAAATAATATCTTTTACGGCCATATATTCACACGTGTTCATTGCATTTCCTAGTCCTATATTATTGCATTTCCTAGTCCTATATTATATGCATGCATTGCTAGGATTCCACACTATTTGTTTGGTATAGAACTATATATGATAATCACGACCTATAGGTTATCCATTATTATAAGTAAATGATTGCACTATGCATAATGTAATCGCTGCAAGCTGTTGCGCCTTACCATTGTGATTAATTCTTGAAAACAAGTATGAAGTATACTTTGTTTTTTTTTTCTGAATTCACCACAGCGGGCTTGAGCTGGACGCTCGGAATCCCTTCAGCCTTTTTGATCATATATACCATTCAATTGGTTAAATGAACATCCGATGTCTTTCCACGACTGTATCTTGTCTTCACCTTTTGATGTTTTTGTTGTTTGAAGGAACTCTGATTCAGACGTCATTCTTTCTTACTTTTAAAACTTTAGAAATCATTATGATTTTGTCTGCTGATCAAGTTACAACTTATTTCTAATTTGTTTGTTTATTTTATTTGTATTTTATACGTATCTCCAATGTAGGTTAGATCTTGTCGGTATGGTATATATTTGTAGCAGTGCGGATGCAAG
Organism: Pododesmus macrochisma; assembly: GCA_032359645.1. Classification (NCBI taxonomy): domain Eukaryota; kingdom Metazoa; phylum Mollusca; class Bivalvia; order Pectinida; family Anomiidae; genus Pododesmus; species Pododesmus macrochisma. Next base: position 2,199 of record JAUMGZ010211306.1, on the reverse strand, counting down.
AACAGGTCGACATTTTATAGTGATGTCTCACTGATATATCTCACAAAGGATGATGGTTCCTTAATGTACATTTGAACACATACACATAATTCAATATCATTTATCAAAAAAAAATTAAAAGTTTGAAAATCTAATATACAATATGTTTTAACATTTTATGAAATTTGATAGAAAATTGACTCTGGCGGTGAATCTCAAGTTTCCGGTAGTAAATATGAAAATAATCAACAGAATATTTGTCCACGTGATATTCCCTTCAGTCAAAGTACACACAAATCCATTTTGATGTTTTATCTTTGGATTTAGCCTCGAAGATATTTTACATAGGTTCATGATGGCTTCTTGGAATAAAAATATCCTTCCAGTGTCGATTAGTTCATGAACAGCTCATTGTTATATAAGAAAATAAGTAAAAATAAATCAAAAAGTAGAATCCACATTTATAAATTATACACAAGTGTCATGATTTGGACACAGTTCAACCACTACATATTCTACTCGATAACAATGACAATACACAATTCCACTGTTTAACTCTTCGAAACATCCTCTAGCTCTTTTTGGTAAGGAACAGTCATCGTCGTGTTCAACATCGTATGGGTAAATGTTGATATGTCCGACAGAGGTATGTTCCTTTCTTTTGCGCTTCCTACTGGATAACGCTGGTACCACGAGTGTAGTGTCTTCCTTGGCTTGACTGCAAGATTCTAGAATGTTGCTATGTTCTTCAATAGAAATTTCAACTTCGGAAGATACAATATCTGCCGTCTGCCCTGAAGATGGAAGTCTCAAATCGCACTTTGCCTCCAATAAATATGATATTTATAAGAGAAAAGAGCCAATACTCTGTGCGAGACACCACCGTACCGAAATTTAGACTGAGCTTCGAAGCAGCTGTCATTAATGGAAGCTATAGAGAAAATTAATTTAGAATAGACAAAACCTCGGTAAATCAAAGCTAAAAGCCAAAAAATGGTGAAATTCGCGTTGGTAATGATGGACCAAGTGACGGTTCAGCATGTGGCTGTGGTGCACCAACTTTTACATTGTTGATTACCAGAGATTTGTTGTCATCAATCTCGTCTATCTCAGAGTATACGAGAAGACCAATAATTGACCAAACAAAGTTTAAATGTTCCACTCTTTCTTCTTGGTATGATTGATACTACTTGTAGATCTATATACTATTTTTATGAAATAAATCCCTTTTCAATTGTCTAATGAGTATATGCTGATATACCTATATGTAATTATGGATTCACCTCTTACTGTAGCTTATTAAAAAAAATAATCCTTTTATAAATATTGAGTTAATCAATAAATTTCATAGATGTTGCAGACCTACTGTTATAGCTGCAGCATGTGTCAGCGCTCCATTCGGTTTGTATGTGGCACATGTTGCAGTTTTACTAGTATGTCTGCAACATCTACGCAGTTTATTACTTATTTTCGTTTGTCTTTATTGAAATACAATTACTGTCAATTTTTTTATTCAAATTAAAAATTTTGGTTGACATTTCTGCAAGTAGTTTCAGATCCAGTGCTAATGTATTCATACGCTGCACAAAGAGCAAAGGCGGTTATAACGAGCGTAACGACCGGAGGTCGCGAAGCTCGTTTTATTGTTTAGAAATAGTTTTGAGATGACACATTGATATGGCATGTGAAACGTTGCAATATTCAATATTTTATATCTATGTTCAATATAATTAATTTATATTCTAAACAAATATATTTATGTTCGATATTTTTATATATGTGCAATAATTTTAAATATATGTTCGATAGTTTATACATATGTGCAATAAATTTATATATATATTCAATAATTTATATATGCAATAATTTTATATATATGTTCAATAATTTATATATATATGCAATAATTTATATATATGTTCAATATTTCAAATATATGTGCAATAATTTATTTATATTCAATAATTTTTATATATATTTGCGATAATTTTATATTTATGTTGTATAAATAAGAAATTACTTTAAAGTATTACTTTACTATCAGACATGTCACAGAAGTCTGTAGGCTTAGGCTGCAGTTTAATGTGTGATTATGATGGGCACAAGTCAAAACAAGGTAATCACTGGAAGTGATGGATGCTCTCCAAAATATGCTTGACTTAGGAGTTATGTTTTGTCAATACAGGTAAATCTTTCAGTTAGAAATGAATTTCTACCAAT
>JAUMGZ010211295.1:0-11946 GCA_032359645.1 Pododesmus macrochisma | reverse complement strand
ATATACCATTTTGTCTTAAGTTTTATACATAATTTATTTTCATCTAATAAGGATGTTGGAGTAAGTTTATCTTAAAAATATTATAAATTGTGTACATTCACAAAAAAGGAGCACTTGAATATAAAGAAAATGAGTGTACATTAATATAATTTCAACCAGTGATAAAGTGTTGAGTATGTTGACCTTTTCTGTAGTAAAGTATTCAAATATATTTACATATAACCAATTATTATCAGAACTTTATAGTTAACTGCAGTCTATTTGATTGATTTAGAAATTTAACTCTCTATATATCTGGTATGCACATTTTTTATAATAAAGTTTGAAAACTTAATATTTTACAGGCTGTTACAGATACGCAGTTACAGACAGGCTGTATTGTACATTGTCCTGACTCCAATGAAGAATTTGCAGACATGGTGAAATCATTTACTAAAGCTGTGGCAGAAAAACCAGCAAAGTTTGTTTTTAATGCACATCTTAGATATAACAGGGGGTGAAATCTGGAAATTATTTTATGAGAAAAATGAAAACTTTGTTATGTATAAAAATTGAACTACTGGGATAACATGCACAATGTTAGCTCTTGAAACACACTGTTTTCTTACACTGGCTTGTTGATAAGTTCAAATACATTTATTTAGCCTGGACAAGACTGCTGTTATTTGATTGGATAATTTCAGTCACATGCTGACCATTTATAACACTTTATAGAAACTGTGTACCAATACAGTAGACAGCAGTGATGGCCAAGTATGTGATTTCTCTCTAAAATCATCCCTAGAAAGTAGCAAAAAATTTTATAACTGCTGTGTAATTACTGTCAATAACCTTACAATAGATAATAGTTGAGATGGAATGCTTTATTCTGGTGTACATTTGTTGTTTTTAAAACTTGATTATTTATTGTACAAATTTCAGTAAATGGTTTGAGGTTCTAAAATTTAAACAACAACACTAAAAGTACAGCTGTGGGGATGCTTTATTGGGTCAGCTAGTTGACCACCGTCAATAATCAGAAATATCTTGTTACCTTTTTAATAATATTCATTGCAACTTCATTATTTACAATTTAAAGGAAGTCCTCTGTGAAATATAACACTCCGTCTCACCTTCAGTGAACTTGAACAACACAGCATATTTCCATAGATTGTCAGTAACTAACCATACATTAAAGTAGTACCGGTTGTGTTATTTTTTTTTAACACTTGATAAGACAAATTGTGTTTATATGTGCTATTTCATCATGATACTCTCATAACATCTTGTTTTTAGTGGAACTAAATTTTTGTAACAACATACTATATATATATATATATATCATTCCTACAGGAAAGATCGTCTGACATCAGTATTTTCATTTCATGAAGATGGAGCATCAGGTGTGCGTGTTGACAAGTTTGGTCATGGTCTCTTGAAGGTTTGGAAACAGCAGCTGTTACAGTTTAAAAATATTAGTCCTGATATAGCCGAGGCGATTATCGCAGAATATCCATCTCCCAGACTTCTAACTGAGGTTAGTTAAGAACTTATTATACCTTAATAAGGCAATCATCACAAAAAAAATCCATCTCCTTGACTTCTAACAGAGGTTTGTCTAGAAATTATAATAATAAAGCTTCAATTAGATTAATTGATGAGCTACTTCATTGTCATGTGCTCTTACGTAACTGTAATGTGTTCTCACAGAGTTAACAGTAATGTTGAAGATTATGCTCTGTCACATGTGAAACACATCAATGTTAAAACCTTTGGATGCCTAAATTGTTTATTTTATTCTGCTATTTAAAATAGTTAAACTGATTTATTTTACAGAAATACAAATACTGTGTATCAGAAAGAGATGCAGTAGGTGTACTTGAGAATATAACAGTGAGTTTAGTATTAAAACATTTCATATGTTTGCATCATTTATTCCATATCAGTAAGGTTAGTTTAATTGGGAAGTTATTATGTTTTAAATAGTTTGATTATACATATGAAATTTTAGTCACACAATTAAACAAAGGATTTTAATAGAATAAGGAACATTATTTACTGATATGATGCTTGTAAAATGAAATACAATATTATGTGTGTAGGAAGAACTTAATATGGATAAAGGATTTCAAGGGACATTACACAACATATGATACTTATAGATAGCTGCAATTGTACGTTGTATTTCGGGGTGGTGAATATTGATATGAGTACTCATTTGTAGATGTTCTTCCTAAGAATGATATATAAAGTTTCATTGTAATAAGAACTAAAAATTCAGCTCTAAATAAAATCTAACACACAAAACAAAAGTTCGGTGGAATTAAAAAGAATATTTGAAATGGCATTTGTGTTTTGTTTGTTTTGTTTTATGAATCATCATTTAAAAATAAAAGATAAAAACACACACACACACACACACACACACACACACACACACACACACACACACACACAGTGTATTCTCCAGAATATGAGTGAATTTTGTGATGTATTTTCAACAGGTGAGAAGAGGTGCTGGTGTGTTACAAACTACCCGTCGCATTGGAAAGGAAATGGCACGCCGCATATATCAGTTCATGACCAGCACAGATCCTGATTTTATTATCAAATAGCTTGATCATTGTTTTAGATTTTGTTTTACTTGTTGTTGAAGTCTTTTAAAATACATTTTTTAACCATTATAATTTTTTGTTCTTGTTTTTCAACACCCTTTTGTACAAATTACACAAATCATGTACTGGGCAATCAGAAAATTAAAAGTGATACAATGATACACCCTTTCAAAGCAAGAGTATATAGAATATTTAACATGTGTCTGTTAGACCAGCAAACTGAAGTGAAAATGTTGCTGCACCATGTACCAGTTTTTCCACACATCTTTGTGCTGGATAAGTATTCTTAGTTTGTACATCTGATTCACAGTCTTGACAATCTAAATTATAAAGTTATCTCTTCTCATTTACTTGCGATATTTCGTCATTTTTCAGACGTCTTCTTTTTCAATGATCTTACATCAGACTTCTTCTAAAATGTTTTTCTTGTTAACTGTTAGTAGCAGAGCTTTAAATACGTCATACTATTGCAGCATCATAAAACCATCGGTATTTGAGTTGTTTAAACGTGCCCATTCCGTCAACACCTAGAGGTCAAAGTTTAACCCAGGGAAGTACATCTTCGCAAGCCAAGTTTTGCTACACTACGTTATGATATAAGAACTTAATGGAAGTGGTTCTTACACCTTGGCTAGCGAAGATGAGGAAAGAGCTTTTTTGGTCATTAAGCATCTTATTGTGAATTCTGTGCCAGTACTTCAGTAATTTCACATGAGAAATCCACACAATTGGGATTCCAGTTTGTTTAAATCATATCCTAGAGCTGTTTTTGGGACCTCATCAAGGGGCATAAACAGAAAGATGATGTCAAAACTATTCTTGTGAACCACACAGGTGACAAAGTTCTAAAATAAAGGTCAATAGCATCCTTAGTAACATTTAAATCAAGTATATTCAAATCACAGGGAAAGGCTTTGAGGTCAATATTGCACATAGACTCTGACATAAAGAAACAAAAAATTTAACTACAGGTGTCGGCTTTTGATATTTTATAAGAAGTTTCCTAAGGCTTTGGGTTTCCAAGTTATAAAACTCTGAACCATTATAAGATCAGGTCAAGAGGGCAAATATTGAGGCCTAGTGGGGCAAAGATTAAGGTCTAGTGGGCAAAGATTAAGGCCTAGTGGGGCAAAGATTAAGGCCTAGTGGGCAAAGATTAAGGTCTAGTGGGTAAAGATTAAGGCCTATAGTGGACACAGATTAAGGCCTAGTGGGGAAAAGATTAAGGCCTAGGCAATTACAGCTTGTTCATCATCATTCTGTGGTCATAAAAGTGGCCATATTTACAAAAAAAAAGTCCATCAACTCATTGTCTAAGCAAGAAAAACCTGTTGCGTATGGTGTTTGAATTAACAAGACAGTTGAGTTTTGCATAGCTAGCAATACATTTACCCTGTCAATGCTTTAACTTTCATTTCTCAAACAAAAACCACTTGCTCTGAAACAATGCTTTGTCTTATAATGGAAAAATTCATTTGCATGGTCATGATGACCTAGTTATGGTACACAATGGTGTGCCGTCCCATTGTGTACTACCACATAAATTTGTGTCAAATATCTTACAAGATGTTCTCTGGACAAGGTTTTCCTTTGATCCTCTATAAAGTGTCCGTTTGGGGGGGATTAGGAATACCCTGTCTGTCCGTCTGTGCATGAATCTTATAAGCGCAACTCCTCCTTTAACGCTAAATGGATTTCACTAAAACTTCACACAATGATAGTACACCATGTGAAGATGTGCATGAAGAAAAATATTTATGTTGTGACAATTTCAAGGGCAGATAATTAGACTTTAAACATTTACATGTCATGAATCTCGTAAGCACAACTCCTTCTACACCATTTAATAGATTTCAATAAAACTTCACACAATGATAGTACACAATATGAAGATGTGCATGAAGAAAAATATTTTCATTCAGACAATTTCAAGGGGCGATAATTGGACTTGTGCATTTATATGTGAACCTTATAAGCACAACTTCTCGAACACCCATCAATGGTCTACACTGTTAGATCAATTTCAAGGAAACCATGAAGCAAAATAATTCTATTCCAATGGGATAATTTGCCTAACATAGTAAAAGCAGTTCAATCCAGGTTGATGTCATGAAATGAACAATTTTACGGAAGCAGGGATATTAGATAGCCGTCATGGCCACAGCTCTAGTCACAGCTACCTAACTTTATACATGAAACTACCATCTCGCCATGTACTACAACACCAACTGCTGTAATCCTGCATCAAATGGCTTACAAGATGTTCTCTTGACAAGGTTTTCCTTTGATTTTCTATAGGGGTCAAAAAGTAAGTCACTGGCCTAATTATAATGCATGACACTGAATTATCCAATGAAATACTACCACACCAAGTTTTGTCATCCTTCATCTTATAGCCAAGCAGACATGCTCTGGATAAAGAAAATGGGATAGATAGAAGGACTTGGAGCAATACAGTCTTGGACTAAAAAGGATATTGTATTACCAAATGGAATCCTACTGACTGACAAAAGCGGTTAAAGTATAAAAATTTCAGGTTAATACTCAACTTTCAGTATCCAATGTCAATTAAGGGAAGACAAAAATATGATGTACATGTTTTCTAGGTTTTTAATTTACTAAACTTAAACAACGATGGCAACACATAACAATGTCAATTAAATGGATGAAACATTTTTACAAAGTTTGTCTTGAATATCAACAAACATGATACACATTGATTAATACAATATAAAAATAGAAATGTACAACACTAACTTATCTTGTTTGGTCACATAAAAAATACAACAAAGATACAAAATTTGTCCTTCATTTTTTCATCCAACTTATACATATTGATGTTAAGACCAAAAGACAAATACTTAGTCTTTAAAGTATGTGAACAAAAGTTAGTTCAAGTACAAGTATGATATTTCAACAATCGTTCAAAGCATGAGTATTTTTCAATGTAATTGGAATCAGTCTGTGAGTAAAAATAAAATTAAATAAGAGTCTGGAGTGTAATTCTATGTCCTGCTTTATGATTTTCGGCTTATATATTTATCAGCTCAAAAAATGACAATGTTGTACTTGCTTTCATTGATGCAATGTTTGTTTTAATTTATTAACTAAATATATGTCTCTGAAATTTATACACGTGTTCAAACACTCACTGCATGACCACTAAAAACAGAAAAAAATTCATGGGGATAAATTGATATTGAATATCAACTAACAGATATATTGATTTTGAAGTATTTCCTAACATACTAAAGTCTTTAAAGTCTCCTACCAAATTAGCACTGAATTGATATAAATGTCCCTATGAGTGGTGAAGTTTGAATCATATCTTAGTGTTATTGTATCTACATAATGAAAATAATATAGCACATAATTACATGATTATCTTGAAATCAATGCATGATTCTCATAATTGTTCATTGTTGGAAACACAGCTGATTGCATTTGCAGTTAACGGAAAGCAGCGAGTCTCTTTAAGGTTTGAGTTCCTGAATGATGTGTCTTGAAAATCGTCAATTTGGTATCGTTCTTAAAAAATTACTGAAGTCAAGAACTTACACACAAAGAACAGTAATTAACAAAATATGGCTCCAAATAATTTTTGTTGGTGGGGACAAAGTAAAATACATCTATATAATTATGTATTACTCAAGAATGCAATGAAATATTAATCTGATAAAAGTATGGTCTATATATGCAGTCTACTGAATCACAGAAATAATATACTATGTACTATAAAACATAAATAGCACCTTCTTTCGTTTCAATAACAAATTTAGATAAACTATTTTTCAAAGGTTTATATGGGCAAAACTTTTGGATAACTTCCTGTGGTTGTGGGGGGTTTTTCTCCCTCATTGGCTAAATATGGCTCTTTAAAACTGTTGGCAAAGAGCTACACTGGGTTCCTTTATGCATTTAAACTTCTACCAACAACCTACATGAAATTCAAAACACATTCAATAAGTAACACTTCTAAAGAATATTAAATACACACCATTTATCAGTAATTTATTTGTACCTGTGCAAAGATGTATTTTTAGTCAGACATAGCAAGATATGTCTATCTTGAATCCTTAGAAAAGTCTGCTTCAAAAAGGAAACCAGTGACAGTGCAGCCTCAAATGATAACTATAGAGCATTTCACAATGCACATTCATATTTAACTTGACATAAACACTTACACAGGTAGTCATATTCATATATAGTTTTCTTATCTTATAGTTAAAGGTATTTGTAGACTACTGCACATGTACACTTATAGTCCATGGGCTTAAATGAACAAAAACAAATTTTATCCTCCATACTATTATACTATGATAAGCAAAATATGTTTAATGAAAATAAACAATGTTCAGTAAAACATGTGATAAACTGATACAGTCAGGTGACATATTGATATTTTTGACCAATGGTATTTGCTTCCTGGGATATTGAATATAGGAAACAATGATTAAAATAAGGGGCACATAAATACAGATCATATTTTTCAACAAAATTTCACATACGAGTACAGAAAAGATGAATATTTGCTTTATATATAGCTTAAACTCCATGCAGGCTACTGGAGTGAACTATTCACATTGGCTAAAACTTTAAGTTTTCTGGACGGAATGAACACGCATAAGTAAATATAAACGAGTTTGTGTGATATACAGTACACAGGAGACATGAACAGAACAAAATACAAAATAAAACATTTCTAATGATCTAGCACCTAAAATTTATCTAACAAACTTATTGCACAATTTACATACCAATCTACTTAAACAATATATTTTTCAATTTTTCAAGTTTTTGAACTGTGAATTAAAGGAATAATAATTGACAATTAATTCAATGATGAAATCGATAATCATAAAGCTGATGTTAGGTTTCATATGTCAACATGTACCTTATGAAGTCACTATACAGTAGTACACTGTGTTAAGTTTCTTAAACAAAGATTGTTAAAACAGTGAGCTAAACATTGAGCCAAAATGTACATTTATTTTGGGTGAAAAACAAAATAAGTTGTTACAATATGCAACAATTAACCCGACCAAAGAAGAACATCATGACAAAAAGACATTGTTTGTTCTCATAATAAAAGTTCTGGCATACAGTTATAATTTTGAATGAGAAATAATGAGTAGACCTCTACGATCAGGCTGAATTAACACAAGTATTTCATCAGTTGTAAATAAAAATAATGTTTCCCATTATATTTTGCATATTACCTAGTATTTTCTTTAATCTTCCTTTTATAATTTGACTCAGGATTGATGCAATAATAATTGTTTTTTGCAATACTACATATGCATACATGTTAATGGATGTTAACAATTATTAATACTTATATATATTGGCTAGACAAAGGCTATGATTCTGCTATGCTAATCTATTTAGATATTTCTTAACCTTATACTTCAAATCTAGAATCAGTTTTGAAAATTTTAAAAAGTTGACAGAATGTTCTTGCGTTATATAATATGCAAACTAATGTTATATTTTATACACCAAATCTAGAATCTGTTTGAAAAGGCTATATGTATACAGTGTTTCATTTGACTTTGAAATTTAAAGACTATTTCAGTATTTGCAATATTTTTAGCCATTTAAACATTTCTTTTACAAATCCTCATTTGATAACCATAATGAGTTGAAGCTCTACATAAATGACAACAAATCTGCCATGTTTCATTTGCAGACTGAAGTCACCACTCTGCTGTTAACTGCTGCTTTCATCTATAAAGTTTCATCTGTTGGCCGATGTCGTCCATGCTTTTGATACCAAATTTATCGTTCTGTGTCTCCATTAATTTGTAGATTGCTGCAAGTTGCTCCCTTTCTAATTCTTTCTCTTGTTTAAGTTGATCTTTTGTAAGGGTCTCCTCCAGTTGTTTTGTTGTTGCTCGGATTTTGGCCTTTTTGACCTCGCTCTGAATGTGTTCACAGTAATCCAGTGGATCTATATTCCCCTCCTTCACTTCATCTATTAGCGATTTGGCTCTAGGTTCTTCACTAAAATCTGTAGAAAAATAATTTAGTTTTAAATTTCATGAAGAAAATAATTTGTTTATGTGAATTATTTTTCATTATCTAGGAAAAGTCAAAGAAACAGTACAATATTGAGGCCAGTAGAACAATAACTTCATAATATTGATGGTTTCATAAAAATTAAAAACTATCTCTTATAACACAAAATAAATGCAAATTATCTATTTACGCTATGGAGATTCATTTAACGGGTCAATTTCAGTATACCTTTCCCGTCGTTAATGACGCCATCATTGCTATCGGCAGCAGATGGCTTACGACTGATTTTACCCTTCCTCCAGATTCTCAAAATATTCTTCACTGTGTAAACAGTGGACACCGTAAGAATAGCAATTGTTAATGCAATTGTAACCAAATAAGAGAGAGGATAGTCTGTATCATGAAGATCAGCCATCGTCAGTTTTTGCTTCTGGAAACGTCTGAGTTATGTTCTGTATCAAAACGGGAACAGCATCCGTACAAAAATTCAATAAATCACTGGATCTCATAAGCGCTTTGAAAAAGAGATCACCAGAGAGACACAATTAAAGCACTCAAATGACAAAGATAAAATGGATGCGCCCAAGGTAGAAGGTGTGTTTTTACTTGTTGCACAAGATTGTTGGTTTACTCTTAAGTTACAATTTATTTTAAAAAGTTTCTGTAGGTTGAATAAGTCCTTTGAACATTTGGTGGCAATAATGTCTGACTGTCATTCCTTCTTTCTTTGTCAACAGTGATGTACCTGTATTTATTTACATTCATTGAATCAACAGCTGTTTAACTATTGGGTAGAACATTTTTAGTAATATAAGATACATATTTAAAATGTTATTAATACTCATGTCCTTAACATGTTGTTTTCATAATCGTTCAACTTGAATTTCAATAAATGTTTCAAAAAAGTGGGTTTAACGGTTTATTTTTTGTATTAGTTTCAGACCATCTTTCACATATTCAGCATGTTATCCTGGTTTTGTCTGGAAAGGGAGGTGTTGGTAAAAGTACAGTGGCTACACAAATTGCCCTTGGCCTCAGACACCAAGGCAAAAAGGTATCCAAATTTAGTTTTTGATATCTTATATTAAAATAATTTTGATATAGCAATTAAAGGTACAACTAGTACATGTATAAACTTAAGACATGGGATGGTCCACCAATAAACAGGTAAATTATTATTGACTGACAAGCATTAAGTTGGACAACATCCCCCAATTGTCTTCAAGTTGGTACTGCTCCGGACAGATATTTAGACAGTGTTTTATGTTTATGTTATTGGGCAGAGTTCAATCAGTCATATAGATGTATCAGGATACGACTTTACCTGTGCTTAATTAGGAACAGTGAATTGTATCATGGCTAAAAGGCGTGTGCACGAGAATTACAGGCCATTTGACTGGTATTGATGCTATTTTTAAACTATAACTTTATCTGCATACTAATGAGAGATAAGGGCCAATCTGAGTGAGTGAGGGCGTGGGTCTTCGTGATATTTTCAATATTTCACTGGCTTTAAACCTGGTATCTAAATTATCAAAAGTATTAATTTTATGACAGATCATCTGTTTATAGCAGTATTATAAATATCTCGTTTTATTGAAGTAATTGGTTTCATCGTTCCAGAGTGTGTATGTCTCTTTATAATTGATGAAATTCAAATAAAATAAGACATAGGAGTTACTTTTCTGATGCCATATGACCCATTGACTTTGTTAAATGCTAATGCTGTATTAAAGTATTCTTGTATTACCACAATATTTACATTTTAATGTAATCCTTATTTATAGGAGTTGTCTGCATGTTTTAATTACACAACATAAGTTATATACTTGTTATATAAGTATGTTACTTGTATGCCATTTGGCCTTTGGGCCTTGTTGGTAAAGCATCTTTTAATCTTGTTTCTTTACTATATGTAGGTAGGACTTCTTGATCTAGATCTTTGCGGACCCAGCATTCCACGAATGTTCAATTTAACTAATCAAGACATTCACCAGTGTCCAGAGGGGTAAGTTTGAAGAAAACTTTATCGAAATTGACAGATTAATACCAAATGGGGGTAAAATGTCTATTGATATTCTTTGATATCTTTTTTATAAATTTTCATCCCCATGATCATTTGTACCTGTCAATGGTAATGTTGTCTGTCTGTCCACCTGGTCTCTACTGATCATTTGTACCTGCCAATGGTAATGTTGTCTGTCTGTCCACCTGGTCTCTACTGATCATTTGTACCTGCCAATGGTAATTCTGTCTGTCAGACTGGTCTCTGCTATCAACGTTTCTTGATGATATCAAGTATATAAGCATTACCTCAGTAATATGTTAAAAGAGTGAAATAATGAAGAATTTTATCGAAAATTGTTTGAATTATTCCCCTTTAATACCTTTCCTATATGTCGTTACGACTCTGCCATTAAAAGTTTTAGTCCCAATTTCGATGAAAGATGGTACAAATAGTTTGGAAGAGTTCATAAGAAGCATTTTATGTCAAAAATTCTTTGAAATATTTCCCTTTATTAGCTTTGTACACTGTTGATACACCTTTACCATCAACAGTGTTTGACCTTTTTATGAAATTTCACCCTCTCTCAGGGTCCCATAAATTTGGTATTTCCCTCAAACTCATTAAATAACTGTTTTATTAAACTGATGCAAACACTGCACATGCCCGAGAATTTAGCAATAACAAAGATTCAGACGGTTCCATAAATATATTCCATTCAATAGATAGAACGAAATATAAATAACTATAACAATAACAATAGAATATAACAATAACAATTGAATACTGTAGAATCAGAAAATTTTGTTGTGGTTTTAATTTTGTTTATTTCGTTGTTGTAAAAGATAGAAGAATTAAAACCATGAACGAAATTTTAGCCCAACGAATATTTCTGATTCTACAGTATAACAATAAATTATAACAGTAACAATAGTTGAGTTGAAAGTCATGCTTCGGTGCTCTGTTGAATGTTGTCTGCACGCAAAGTCAAAGTTATAACACTATTATGATGTCATCATACCACTTAAGGCAAAAAGATGGGGCTTGTTTTCCTTTTAAGGAAAGAAGGCGGGATGGAAATAGTCTCCTCATCTATGATCGGGATCATAGTGCATTTGCTATATCATAGCTACTTCAACCGCATACACTCTATATAGAGAAAAAAAAGCAAAAGTATAATAATATGTTATAACTGTATTATTTCCTGCAGATGGCTCCCTGTGTATGTTGACAAGGATCAACACTTGTCTGTCATGTCCATAGCGTTCCTGCTAGATAATCCTGATGAAGCTATTGTGTGGAGAGGACCAAAAAAGACAGGTATATAAT
>JAUMGZ010211284.1:0-11946 GCA_032359645.1 Pododesmus macrochisma | reverse complement strand
AAAGAAAACTAGCTTGGTCAAGACGGCTTAATTAATATCGGAACAATAGGGCAAGACATAAGTGTCAATAAGAAATCCCTTTGAGATACAATGTCAATAGGTAAATCAAAGCTGGGTTTAGAGTTTTCACTATGAGAACAATTAGTGTCAAAGGGACGCTTTCCCAGCCCCGTGGCTTGCACGTGGGTCAGCAACCAACATTTCATTGGTTTATCGAAAGCGAGGTCGATCTCGAGTTCTGGAATGTTAAGGTTGTCGACAATCACTTTACATTGCGACATTCAACAAATAAACATCTAGAACTTGAGAAGAATCTTCCTTTCGTTATTCAGGTAAGTGTTGGTTACTCATTCATAATATAAATGTTACATACTTTTACTTAATATATAGAATATTGCTTACTGATAGTTATATAGACAATAATGTAGTCAATAACCTCATAAAAGTAAAGTTAAGGAAATGTTTTTAGTTTACCTAAATAAGATTCAAATTTGATTTGAAATAGCTTTTCTTTAATATTATGGCAGAGTTAATATGTTAACATAGCCTTTGTAACTTTAAACATTATGGTCTTAAAGTCAGTTAAGTATAAAGTTTAACTTGTTACGTAGAAATAATTTACTAGTTTGTGACAGTGTCACTTTAAACAGCATTTAGCATTAATAGAACTTTCGTGTCAGTGTTACTTTAAAGCATCTCAATATGAGGAACTCTTTTGATGTAAAAGGCGCGAAATCTATCACCTTGCAGAAAATTGAAACGCAACGGTAAACAAACAAGTTTAAAATGTTGTTTTTGAACTACTGTTCAAAGTAATAAGGGATTCCACTAAATACATATTATCATGGTAAGCTCATAATACTATAACTCAGTCTTGAGGTAAATCAGAACAATAGAAAGCTTGGTTTACTCGAAAACTTAGACGGGTTCAAGTTTGTGCATTCTTGTGTTTTTCACATGCGCATGTTCATATATGTCATAGATCATGTTCAATAGACTTAATCATTTATAAATCGAACAATATTAATTACATGAAGTTAATAATAGTTGTCTTATAAAAAATTACAGAAACCGCCTTTGTTTAAGAGAGAACCACGCTTTGTATAGGGAATAAAGTAGGATCAACAAAATGTTTGTCATGTCATAGCTTATAATCTCTGCTAAAGCACTTGATTGTATGAGATGATATGTTAAATCTTTTAAACATGATAGGATATATTAACACATTTGTCATTACTCATTTACCTTAAGAATATACTTTAAAATCTAGGGTAATGTGTTAATATAAGGTAAAAGGTATTCAGAACTTTTGTAAACTAAGAGTTATGTCCCTTATATTATAATTGAATACTAGGAGTTTAGGTAATTGTAAGAGTTATGTCCCTTGTTTAAATATAATAAAGAATAACTTTTCTTACAGAATATAATTTATTAAAGTAAATTTATGAGTACACTTGTACTCAAGTAATGTGTCGTGGTAAACCGTAATAAAGCTTGTATTCCAATAGGCATGATTTTAGATGCTATTACATTAATTAATAAAGTAGTGGTAACAAAATCTTATGCCCATTTTACTTGTAAATATAAACCATAGTGTGCTTATTTGTAAAACTCTTGTCAAACAAGATTTGATATTTTTGTGTAAAGCTTTTATACTAATCAGATAGTGTAGTCAGGGGAGATAACTCATACAATATAATCTCAAATAAGACATAAAATAACTAAATCTTTTCTCTTTTAATAATAAATACAGTTTAAAGGTTAAGTTATTTATGTGGAAATAAATAATAGTTTCATATGTTTTTAGTTCTTGATAACTTTAATTACAACTTATAGTGGTTTTAGTTTATCATAACTTTAGTGCGTAAAGTTAATGTTAGCTTTCATAGTTACACCTTTTAAGAAGTTATATAAATATCATAATGTTTTAATTGTATACTGAATTGTTGAATTTATAAGATTGATATACTTTATTATGTTTATTATGCATTAATGTGTTTACAATAATCCCTTTACATTGCGACATTCAACAAATAAACATCTAGAACTTGAGAAGAATCTTCCTTTCGTTATTCAGGCACAAGACAGTTGTCATCGCCTTGGTTAAAGACTTGTCGGGTTTTTAGATTTTGATGTGTGTGGTTTTGCCAATTGACTAATCCCCCAAGACAGTCAAGTGACTCTGGACAGTGACAATCCAAGTCACAAAGACAAGACACAACATCAAAGACAGATAAGAAAAAGACAGAAAGTAAAGGCCCGACAGACTGGTGGAGATGTCAAATCCAACAAACTACAACACTAGGCTGGCATCTAAGGAAAGCTCAGCAACAACAAGCCGCGTACAAGATAACAGTGAAGACCTGGAAGAAAGACTCAGGCAACAAGAAGAGCACCATGAAAGAGAAACAAGGCAGTTGCAGATGAGAATAGCCAATATGGAGAGGGAGAGAGATGAAATGAGAGAGAGAGCTCCACAAAGATACACACCCAAGGTGGACTGTCAATCATATAAAAAGGAACAGTCCCCAGTGCAATGGTAGCAGTTATATATGCAGTGGGTGAGTCTTATGCAAATGACCACAGGCCAAGCATTGAAAGAGTTTCCGTTTCGGGCTGGTGCCACTGTCCAAACCTGGTACCAGAAATTAGGCGACGACATAAAATCAAATGCGCAGGCTTTGAAATCTGCCTTCATAAGCAGGTTTCAAACAAAGTCTGCGTATGATCTTGGGTTGTTTTCACTCAAACAGGAACAACACGAGGCTATCCAGGACTATTTTCATAGAGTGGAAAAAGAGGTTCTGGATGTTGAACTGGCAGACAACTTCCTGGTTGGAATGGTTGTCAAGGGGCTACTTCCGGATATTGCGGCCATAGTGATGCCACAACAGCCACAGACGGTCGAAGCTGCTAGGAATGCTGCAGTGGTTGCTGAGAGGACTGTGAAATTAACAAAACAACCAGTAAATGATAATGTGGTTGCAGTCATCACAGCCTCCATGAACAGTTTAGGAGAGCAGCTTCGACAATCCTTGTCTGCGGAAGTAGCTGCCTTTCATCCAAGGCAACAAGATGATGTCACAGACAAAGACAGAGACAACCACCGTCAACCTCAACAACAGACCTGGAGACGACCTCAACAAACCTGGAGTCAGCCTCAGCAGAGACAGTGGAGACAACCACAACAACAAGAGAGACAAGAACAACCCAGACAGCAACAACAACAGACATGGAGACAGAACAGAACAAATGAAAGAGAATGCTCCAGATGTGGTAAGTACTGTTTTGATAAACCTATTTGTGAAGCTGCAATTAAATATTGTGAAGATTGTGGAAAACGGGGCCATTTAAAAGAAAAATGTTGGGGTCGAGAAAAAAACACTTAGAATTTTTATAGAAATAATTATTCTCGCTAGGGGTGCGCGCCTATTCAAAGGAGCATTTTTCAACCTTTGGGTGGGCACAAAGGCAAAACACAAACAACAGCCACAGTAAACCTATTAAACCCCATGCACAAAAACACAGTTCATATTGACATAAAAGGAAAGAAAACACATGCATTAGCTGATAGTGGGGCACAGATATCATGCATTTCACTCAGTTTCTTACAAAAAACCATTTTCCAACATAGTAAATTTGAGACATCAGACTTTTAAAGTGTTGAAGGAGTAGGATCTAGCGAACTAAAAGTTCTAGGAAAAATATTGATCCCAGTTTCTTTTAAAGGTACAATCATCAATGTTTACTTTCATGTCATCCCAAAGTTATCACATTCACTTATTTTAGGACATGACTTTCTAACCAAACATAACATAGTTTTAGATTTCAGTACTAACAGCATGCATGTACAAGGGGAAACAACAGCAATTTGTGCTATAATATCAAAAATGGGAGCTGCTAGAGCTAACGTTTCTGTTACAATACCAGCAAATCATGAAATGGATATTCCTGTAAATGTTTCCCGCCAAAATGAAAATGATGTAGTGCTTTTGGAACCAATATTTTCAGGTTCAGCTGATATTCTATCAGCAAAATGTTTAGTTAGGATAGTAGAAGGTAAAGCTACCCTCAGAGTTTTGAATTTAACTGATAAGGATGTTTTTATTCCTCACAGTAGAACTCTTGCTTCTGCTTCAGCTGTTGACACAGCATCTATTACCTCCCTTTCTGAAACTCAAAATGATTCACCACCATCTGCTTCAATCTCTTCTATGAAAGGCAAACATTTCTCATCACCACTTGTCAATACTTCTAAGGCAAAACGTACCTCTAAACCTTCAGATATCACTTTTGATCTTGACAATTCTGACCTGACCGAGTCACAGAAACAAACTTTACAATCTTTTCTTAAAAGGCATCGCAAAGTTTTTGCTACAGGTTTACATGAGTTAGGATCTACTTCTCTGTCTCAACACAAAATAGAAACTGTAGAAAATGCTCCTCCTGTTCGTATGCCTTTTTATAGGACCTCACCTCAACTTCAAAAGGAAATAGATAGACAGATTGATGAGATGCAAGCCAACAATATTATCAAACCAAGTAATTCTGAATGGCATAGTCCTGTTATCTTAGTCAAAAAGAAATCAGGTGAATACAGGTTTGCCGTAGATTATAGGAAGTTAAACAAAATAACAAAACCAACGGCTTTCCCCCTTCCTAAGTTAGAGAGTGTCTTTGATTTATTACAAGGTAGTAAATACTTCAGTTCCTTGGATTTAAATTCGGGGTTCTGGCAATTACCAATGGACCCTTCTACTCAGCATAAGGCTGCATTCATAACTCAGAGTGGCATATGTGAATTTAACAGAATGCCTTTTGGGCTTATGAATTCACCTATAAGCTTCCAGACATTAATGAATCAGGTATTAAGAGGGTTATCTTGGCGTCACTGTCTCTGTTACGTTGATGATATTCTCATTTTTAGCCGTAATTTTGACGAGCATATTCAGCATCTCAGTGAAGTCTTTTCTCGGTTAAAAGCTGCCAATCTCACTCTTAAACCTTCAAAATGTCACTTTGCTGCACCCCAGGTTCACTATCTAGGTCACATTCTGTCAAAAGAGGGCATATCAGTTGACAATGCTAAAACAGAAGTGGTCAGAACCTTTCCAATACCAAAATGTCAAAAAGATGTGCGTTCATTTCTTGGTATGACAAACTATTATCGTCGTTTTGTGCACTCTTACTCTCACTTAGCAGCACCTCTTAATGCTCTACTCTGTAAAGATATACCCTTCTATTGGTCCACAGAATGCCAACAAGCATTTGACAAACTAAAACAACACCTTGTTTCAGCACCTATTTTGGCCTTTCCTGACATGTCACGTCCTTTCATACTTACCTGTGATGCCGCTGATTATGCTATCAGTTATATTCTCAGTCAACTTGATGAAGATAACAATGATCATGTTATAGCATTTGGGGGGAACTCCTTGTCTTCTAGTCAGAGAAATTGGACAGTCTATGAAAAAGAGTGTTTTGCTGTAGTAAAAGGCATAGAAGTGTACTCGGTTTACCTTCAAAACCCCTTTACTGTCTATACTGACAATCACGCTCTTGTGTGACTTAAAACTAAGGCACATCACCATGGACATAGAATTCAAAGGTAGGCCACCAATATCCAGGGTTATAAGTATGATGTAATTCATAAAAAGGGTACATTAAACAGGGTTGCAGACGCCTTAAGTCGTAGACAGTATCCCAACCCCACCGTTAACACTGAAATTGAAGATGAAGATAGTGCAGCAGAGCCAGCATCTGTTATTACCCTTCAAGGCATAGAAAATATTCCAGGGGAGAAAAGGGAAACTATAAAAGTAGATCTGTTTTACTCAGGTGATGAAGAGGCTACCATAGCCGCGATTGAAACAAATTCTACTAATATAGATGTTACAACCCAAGATGCCACCTTTGTAAGTGACCTTCAGAAGAACTGTTCAGATTTTAAAGATATCTATGCTTATAAAGAGAGTGGTGACAAAATACTACCTCTTGATAATGCTGATGCTAAAAGAACAGTTCTTCAGGGTCAACAATATACAATTGTTAATGGGTTGCTATATTATTTATACCAAAGAAGAGCTAAGAAATTACCAGATGATCAGAAGTTTATCTATCAGTTAGCACTACCTCAAGTTCTTAGAAAAGATGCCTTGATAGCCTACCATGACAGTGAAGTTGGAGCAGCTCATTTAGGTACAAAACGAGTGTATGAAGCACTTCGTTTGAAATATTATTGGCCTAAAATGCACCAACAGGTAGAGGACTATGAATCATCTTGTGAGGTATGTCAGAAAGTTAAGAAACGTCATGCTTCTAAACCTCCTTTGACAAATATGCCTATAGCAGAAACCTTTGAACGCTGGCACATGGATATCCTTGGTCCATTACCAGAATCACCAGATGGCTATAAATATATTCTCTTAGTAGTTGATAGTTTTTCACGCTGGTCAGAAGCTTTTCCATTAAAGACAATAGATGCTAAGACAGTTGCAACTAAATTGTATGAGGAATGTTTTTGTCGATACGGTGCACCTAGGTCTTTACTCTCAGACCGAGGTAGGAATTTCATGTCAAAACTTGTCAATGCACTTTGTGAAATTTTTCAGGTCACTCGTTATCACACGAATTCTTACCATCCTCAGACAAACTCAAGTTGTGAGCGTCTGAACTCTACTCTTGCAGCATCTTTAAGAGCTT
This sequence comes from Pododesmus macrochisma, assembly GCA_032359645.1. NCBI lineage: Eukaryota > Metazoa > Mollusca > Bivalvia > Pectinida > Anomiidae > Pododesmus > Pododesmus macrochisma. The sequence goes on along the minus strand of JAUMGZ010211284.1, from coordinate 5,244 downwards.
ACTGTAGTAAGGACCAAACAAAATGGCCTTCCTTTCTTCCTGGTATAATGATGGCTTTTAGAATGTCACCATCAACAAAGTCAACTGAATATTCCCCCTATCACCTGGTCTTTGGAAAAGAAATGTCTATGCCGTTTGATGTTAATTTAATCCCTAAAGAAAGTTTAGGTAAGGACGCAAACCAACATATACAAGACTTGATTAGTAATCTCAAAATGGTGAGGGAAATATCAACTGAAAATGTACAAAAATCCCAAATCAAGAGTAAAGAATACTTTGATCGTAACACAAAAGTACCAGACTTCAAAAGAGGTGAATCCGTTTGGTTAGATATTAGAAATGTACCCACAGGAATTTGTCCAAAATTATATGATAAAAATCAAGGTCCGTATTATATTACAGAGATAGGCCCAAGTCATACTTATCGCATAGTAAAATTGTCAGATCATAAGGAACGCCCCTCTCTTGTGAATGCCCAGAGACTATCTAAGTATGTTAATCCTGAAATTCATAGGAATGATATAGAGCCAAATATTCAAGAAGGTCAAAATGTGGTCCAGGAGGAAGAAATAGCTATAGACCCTAACACAATAGACCAAAATCCTCAGTCACAAATTAATGATCATGATCCAGGACCTGTCACTCAAAATGATCCAGATCCAAATCCTCCAACTAATGGTCAAGTAGAAAATACAGAAAATGACACATCAAATGAAAAAGTTGGGGAGGAAAATGATAAGACATATGAAATAGAAAAAATTATTAAGAAGAGAATAAGAAGGGATAAGTCATTTTATAAGATAAAGTGGAAAGGTTACAAAAAAAGAACCTGGGAACCTGAGAATCTAATACCAGAGGGTTTAAAAGTAGATTTCCATATGAATTACACCAATTTTGGTAGGAAAAAGAAACGTCCTTCATGTTTTCGTAAAAATTCTTTGTCAATTTAGTTCTGTTGTATAGATAAATAGGTTTAAAGTCATGTTAATTATTTTGTGATTCAGTTGCAATTAAAACTTGGGATCCCAATCTCTTTTATATTAAAGCTATTTGGCATATTTTTTTTTTTCAAAAGAAAAAAAAACAACAAAAACAAATAAAGTAAATTATTCAAAATTATTAAATTATGTGGCCAGTCAACTCTACAGTTCATTGAGAACTGTGTATAATTTAGTGCTAATAGTGTCTGATCAACACTTAATCTTATGTTGTGACTGACCACATAAATTATCTCATTCATTTAGGTACATTTTGGATTCAGTAACTGATGACCATTTTATCCATGATGATCCTGTTCTCAACAGTAGGCGGTGTGGATGTTTCCAATCTTATCAAACCAAAATCCCAAGATCAGTTACAGAATAACAATGAACAAACAATCAGCAGAATAAATTACGGTGTAGTGTTCCAAAAACAGAAAGACTTATTCTTAGCTTCAGAGTATTGGTTACATACATTTGAAATACCACTTCCTGAAGTTGTGTATGATGTACCAATGCCAATATGTAAACACTCTCATCAGTCTTGTCATTTTATTAATACTATTGTGTTGCAAATCAACTCTATAAAACTACAATAATTAGCTACTTTGAATCAAACAATGGATATAATAATGGGTACTATTCCACAAGCTAAGCATTCTGGACCCTCAAGGTCACAGAGATCATTTTTACCATTCGTCGGTCAATTATCAAAAAGTTTCTTTGGTACGGCCACAATGGATGATGTAAATGTATTAGCTAAACATATCAATACTTTAATCTCTCGTACAAGAAGTATGACCAAAGTTTTAAAACAGCATGGTCAACATATGTCTTCATTTATGTCAGTTGTAAATGATAGAATGAATAATTTAAAACAAGGTGTAGTAGATAACTTCCATGCTATAAGAAATATGCTACATAATTTTCGTTTCACGTACACTCATCTAGAATCAACTCTAGCTAATGTTTCTGAAATACTAATTGACCAAGTTACTAAAGCTAATCACCTTCAACACTCTTTCTTAAGTTTACAATTTTCTATTCAGTCTCTGGTTACTGGTAAATTGACTCCATTCTTGATACCAAAACAGACTTTAGAAGAAACAATATCTGGGATTCAGCAGATACTTAAATACAAGTATCCTGAAACTCACTTAATTGTATCTCACGTCTCGGAATTGTACAAGAAGGCTAAGTTCTTTTATACCAGGAATCAATCTAGTCTTTACGTTACTGTTAAGTTTCCTTTAACTTCTCAATCACGTCCTATGCACCTTTACAAAATTCTTTCCTTACCTGTTCCAATCAACAATACATCACAGCATGCTACACAACTTCTGAATTTACCTAACTATATAGCTGTGACTAACAAAAATCAGTTCTATGCTAATATTCAAGCCACTCAGCTTATGCCATGTGTATCAAATCACCAAATGATGTGTCCCTTTAATCTTGCACTTTTACCTGTAACAAATATGGGATGTACAATGGCTCTCTTTCTTAATAACAAGTCTAAGATAAGTGAATACTGTGATTTTCGCTTTTTACCTTCAATGTTAACTCCTACAATCATAGAGTTATCACCTCTTTCAGCATTGGTGTACAATATTCATATATTAACTCTAAATTGTCCTCAAAGAGAAAGTCAAATAGATGGATGTACATTTTGTGTTTTACATTTACCATGTAGATGTACTTTACAGTCAGAACATATGTTTTTTTCATCTAGATTACAACATTGTCAAAAAGTGACTACAGAAGTTGTAAAAACACACCCTGTCAATTTAGCTTTGTTACAATCTTTTTTTCAACCATCACAATTATCATCTATCACTGGGGACAGTACATTTTTATCACCTATAAATATTTCAGTACCACAATTCAAACTATACAATCATTCATTTACCTCATTTTTAGCCAATGATAAGAAATCCCACTTAAGTTTGCAAAAGATGGCATTTGCTGCTAAAAAGGATGAAGTTATTTTTCAAAATTTGGCTGAACCTTTACTTGATGGAGAGATTTCTTTGGAAAATAACTGGCCAGACTTAAGTTCTGTTCTTATATTTTCAACATTGGCCTTAGGAATTGTTACATTCTTATTATTTATTTGGTCATTTTTCAAAATTCGTACTCTCACAACAACAATAATGGTTCTTCAAAATGTTCAACATGTAAAGTCAGCTTCAGTTCCATCTTTTCATTATATGCAACCTACTACAACAGAATCAACATCAGCAAACATAACCTTAGATATACTCAGTGAATTCACATGGTTACACGCATCTGTTATAATAGGTACTACTGTCATGATCATACTCATCATAATTTCATGTATATTGTATAAAACACACAGAAATCGCAAGGGTACAACATTAATGTTAGAATTGACAAATGGTCATGAATGTGTCACAATTCCTATAGTAAAATTGCCTTTGTGTACATCCTACTGGTTCATCCAACCACCTTCAAGTGTATCAAATTTAAAACTTTTTAGATCTTACTTGAAGAGTAAATTAACACTAAAATGGCCAGGGTTTAAGGTCACAAACAAGCTAACAAAACAAAGTCTTGTCATTTCTGAAAATGTGAAATTGTCTTTCTTAAACTATTTGGCTTTAAAGAACATTATTTCAAAACCTTATTGTGCATATATTTTAGTAGTTCATGATGGCCTTTCCTTCGTTTTACACAACAATGATGATTTAGAAACTGATATTGATATTGAAAGTTCAAATGATTTAAGTTTACATAAAGTAAACAATCTTTATCCAAATTTACATAACTAGTGCAGCTTAAACAAATGGTTTTAACAAACAGTACTCATATCATAACAATGTAAAATGTGAACAACATGAACAATTTCCAGAGTTCCAATGTGCAATGTGAACAACATGAACAATTTCCAGAATTCCAGTCTGCAATGTGAACAACATGAACAATTTCCAGAATTCCAGTGTGCAATGTGAACAAAATGAACAATTTCCAGAATTCCATATGCAATGTGAACAACATGAACAATTTCCAGAGTTCCAATGTGCAATGTGAACAACATGAACAATTTCCAGAATTCCAATGTGCAATGTGAACAACATGGACAATTTCCAGAATTCCAGTGTGCAATGTGAACAAAATGAACAATTTCCAGAATTCCAATGTGCAATGTGAACAAAATGAACAATTTCCAGAGTTCCAATGTGGAATGTGAACAACATGGATAATTTCCAGAATTCCAGTGTAAATGTGAAAAACATGAACAATTTCTAATGTTCCAGTATGAAATTGAACAACATGAACAGTTTTCAGTGTTCTAATGTGAAATATGGACATAACAAGTGTTCCAGTGTGAAATTTGGACAATATTTAATGAACATTATTTTGTCAATCAATGTATCATGTGAAAGCTTGACAATGGTTTATTGTTTCAGATATCAACAGTATTTATATATGTACATTTTTACTCTAAAGATAAAATACATTAAAATAGTAACATTTAAGTTAATTTTAAAAATATAAAGAATAAGAATAATGAGAACTATTGAGTAATATACAGATAATAAATTCAAAAGACATGAAGTCAAGGTATACATGTATATAACAAACAGTAGTTAGATATAAGTTAAAAGTGAAAGTAAATAGTGTTGATAGTTAACTCATATTTTAAAAGTGTAATATACAGATAATAAATACAAAAGACATGAAGTCAAAGTATACTTGTATATAACAAAAATAGTGAGATATAACTAAAAGGAAAACAGTGATGATACAGATAGTTGACTCAGACTAGTAATAAATACTGTTTTGTCATAATGACAAAATTTAAAGAGAACAATTAAAACTTTATAAGATGATATTTGAAAATTAATTAAATGAAGATGATTATTAATTCAAATGTCTTTCATTAAATGGTTGCAAGAAAATAAATTTCATATATTCCATTTATGAGATAGAATTAAGTGTATAGTTTTACAAACAAAGAGTAAAAGTAAAGATAACCTATAATTATTATTAATATATAAAAAAAAAATATTTGTTTGCATTTTCATTAAGTAGGGGTCAGTATTGCCTGCTCTATCAAAATGATGTGTTTTGTATAAATAAACAAATATGATGTACCGGTACCTGTAAATAGTTGTAAATAAGTTACTTATTTTTTTTATGCTTTTGATAACATTGTATCTCAAGATTTCTTATTGACACTTATGTCTTGCCCTATTGTTCCGATATTAATTAAGCCGTCTTGACCAAGCTAGTTTTCTTT
>JAUMGZ010211273.1:0-11946 GCA_032359645.1 Pododesmus macrochisma | reverse complement strand
ATTGAACCTTTGACACATTGCTTTATCTACCTTATTCACTCTCATACACATTTTGAGAGCAATCACTGTAACAGCATTGAAAACTTTAACTTTTCAAGACAGCTGTATTGATATCTCTTTATACGTTCCTTGGTTTCGTATTTGAGTGACATTTTCAAGTTTAGTACGTATTCATATGCTGTTTTCTCTGAACAGAATTCATCCTTCAAATGTCTTTAAAGAAAATCGCGTGTATGTTTAAGTAGGTTTTACGATCAGAAAAAGTTGTCTCTCAATAGTCTAGAATATGCAAGTACGTGCACGAAATCTTACTCCTCTTAAGACAGTGCAGTGTTTATTTCGAGTGTGGGAGGTCCCGGGTTCGATACCCGACCACGTCATACATAAGCTGTTAAAATTAGATATTATTCGCGCTTCTTTTTAAACGCTCGGCATTTCTGGCAAGGAGGAGGACTGGTTGACTCGGTGCCGATAGAAGTATCAGGTTAATGTGTCTGCAGTGTGACATGTACGTAATACAGCACTATAAATTAGCCAATAGTGCGAATTGTCACAAGCAAACACCTTCTCGATATGATCTAGAAATAAGGTTTAAAATGAGTTAATATGTTCTAAGATCATGTTACATTCCGTAATAATTATCTTAATTAATTCCATTGGAAGATGCATCTCGGCATTTATTTAACACAACATACAAAGGGAAAAAAAGAAAAATAATATACCCAAGGGAAACTAGATTTATATATATATTAAACACATATATGCTTGAAATGTACAGTTTGACAGTTTATTTGTAATTGCATAAAGTACATATTACAACTTATAGCAATAAATGAAATGATGTAATAATTGGTGATTGACAATTGCATTAACAGAAGAGACAGTTCTGTCTATTTAATAATAAAATTACGCCAATCCATAGAAAAATTGACAAATTTAGCTAACTAAAGGCTTTTAATAACTTGCTATTTGTTGACGACATTAAATTACAAAATTTGTGAATTGTAGGCCACCTAGTAAAAAGTCTTGGTAAAAATGCTACTCTTATCTCTATAAACAGGGCATACAAGTACAAAATGATATTCATTTTTACCATTTTATATATATAAGCGCTGATCATAATTAAGATTTACATATCTGCCAGATTCGCAATGTAAGTTATGCGAGGACACTCTTAATTGACTTAGAGCTGTTTTGAGTTTACCATTAGTAATACAACTTATAATAATATAAATATTTCTCACAACAAAAAGAATTCTTGAATAACTTAAAAATTGTAATGTACTACACTGAGCACATTGATCATGCTATTCCTGTTTATATTGGTCTAAAATTCGTTGTTTTATCTTTAAAAAGTCCGGAACAGTTATATCTTGGTTAAGCCAAATGTTTGAAAAACTCAACCTATCTAGTAGTGATTTTATACTATAAGCCCAATGCATACCATTATATATTATATTTATATCAGCATCACATCGTAACACATTATATACATTATATACTAAATTGTGTCTATTAGAAATAATCTTTAACCAATAACTAATAATACGTAGATGTCTTACAACATACATTGGGTAGCGTCCTAATTCACCATATACACCAATACTTGGCGTAGATTTTTTGACATTTAAAACTTTTTTACAATAATTTACATGAACTTTTCCAACATCTGGAGCTTTATGAAATCCCCATACCTCTTAACCGTATAATAACACTGATCCGACAAAAGAGTCGAATAACGAATTTTTCTGCAGGATATTAACATCAATGTTAGAAAAAGATTAAACAATTGATTTAGTGATCTTAAACCACGTTCTGAAATTATTTTTATTTGTCATAAATTAAATCTACCGTTATAAGAAATTACAACTCCTAAATATGTATAAGTACAACTCTAATCCAATATATATACTAGTATATGTGTATATGCTTTTATTGCGGGGTTAACCTATCCAATACATTAAAGATGTCATGTATACAATGTCTATTGGCCAATAGGGGAAGATATTACCTTTTATTCAACGCATTATCACGTATATGTATTTATGATAATTAAATATTTGAAATTAAATTGTCTATTCACCAATAATAAACCATGTACAGCTTCTGGTTATTGTTAGTTTTAGTATAAATTTTCAGATTTATAAGACGGGATATTATGCGCGTTTGTAATGTAGGGTGTGATCGTAATAACGATATTATTTAACCATCTTATTGTGTGAATATTATATGCATGAACCCCATCTGGTTACAGATAAAAATAAACCATCAAATTAAGTCCAGTCTTGTATTCAGATTATTCAAAATTGTGTGAAATCGAGACTTAATATAAAATAACCGTCCTACTCCAATTAAGTTATGTGATGATCAAAGAAGAGCTGTCATTGTGATGTCCAGTGGGTGATGATGACCCGGTCATTCCTAACTGTATTGGTCACTAACAACCGTTATTTGACGTAACTTTAAGGACAATCATTGAAGTCAAATACCGTGGACGATAAACGGTACCCAGTTCGTGTGATACGTAGCGTATAGGGGGAGCTAACCAGTCTATATGGACGAGGGTACATTTTAGGTAAGATTAATCAACATCTTTTGTTTTATATAAAAACATTTCTAAGTATAATGCTGTAATTTTTAAAATTCGAGCAGTTTGTTAGCCTTAATTGTAAATTATACATATGTTATATATGTTTCCAGGAACTAAAGTACTGAAAGTTCCTGTTGTTTTAAAGTATCAACATTATTTTTTTTATAATTTTTTTAAGCAATGCTGTCATTAATGAATTAACATATTTCTATGCTGGTGTTGTAAATTATAAATATTTTCTAAACATTTTATGGCATAATTCTTTTAAGAGAGTCACGTTTTGTTTTGATTGATTCTTTTTTTGAATAATTGCTATTGGTGAACTTTAATAACTCCTGAAAACATCTTCAATTTTGACTTCTAAATCACCACTGTATCTCACGAGAGATGAGCTCGTTAACTGGTGTTAATTGTATTTTGTGGCATTGTTTTCTTATTTTATGTATTTGATTTCTTTCCATCCTCCCTAAGATTGTCTGTATGTTGTAAGAAAATGGATCACGTGGACTTTATTTATAACAAAATCCGTCAACTTCAAATACTTCAAATGAGCTCAATAACTTTACATTCAATCAATTCCATTATTTTGAGATAATTTTGAGAAATTCTTACTAGTTAAATAACTTCATATTTAAATGGAGAGTTTATTCACACCTTACAAGTGAAGGACTGCTATAATCATTACTAATCTAACACAACACAACCGTTTACTTAAGGATTCTCCAATAGCATTTGTCATTGGATTTCTTAATCCTGTAATGAAATGCTTGCGCAGTCGCATACCAGTTAGACGGCAATGACCAAATGTTTACCTTAAATCTTTACATGACAATAGCACATTGAGATGACGAGGTGATTATATATCTATAGTGTACCATTCCTACTTATTCCACTGATTGATTCGCGACGATCAACTGCTTAAATTCTTCTACACAAACTTATAAATCATGGAGCAAATTAGACCGAACATGTTTCCGTTTTTTCCTCATCCTTTCTCGTCACACATGCAAAGGTAAGAACTTTTATTTGAATTTGATTTTTTTTTTTAACTAATGACAGTTAATGGGAAAAGGACATTAAGTTTGGTGATATATATGCTGCGAAATATATCAACAAATTATAACAGTAGACATTTTTTGTTTTATTTATCAACTTAACGACACTCAACATGTTGTTAAATATAAAACAATACAACTCTGCTAGTTATGGTGACATTGTATTAGTTTCATACTTAAAATTATATAAATTTAAGAAAATACTAAATGTTTTGTCGAAAAGTTAATTTTAATTTTTTACGATAATCTGAGATTTATTTTAACAAAGCATATCAATTTGTGAATAAGTTTTTACGCGATATGGCGACTAAAGAGGAGTATCTAACAAAATAAAAAAGACATGAATAATAATAAAAAATAATGTCTGGGTGCGTGTATTAAATCAAAGCTAACATCAATGATAACTTTACTAAATACGTATTATTTATTACTTTTTACATTAATTATTTTAGACATTTAATTATTTTATCTTTTTTTTCTTAACTGATTTCTGTCTTGTCGTTTTTTGTCTTCCATGTTTTCTGTCTTTTCGTTTTCTTATTCCTTTTTTACTTATTCGCAAATCAGCTCTACCGAAGCTTGTTTTATTATGTCATTCTTAAAATGACAAAATGTTAATTCGAATTGAAGTGTTTTGTTTTTTTAAAGGGATGTTGAACAATCTAAATAAACCATGTTATTCACATTGATTGCGAATTGTTCATTTTTAATATTTCACTTCACTAAATACTTAATTGTAGTCTACCGATGGAGCGTCTACGACTCGCTGGACCCGGTTTTCCGATGTCCGCTCCAATTTTTATGCCTCCGCCTGCTTCCCCCTCCCCGGGATTGACTCCCCCGGGAACATTGACACCCTCAATGCTTCAGTCAGTGATGAGTCGCTTCGCCCCTCCCATAGGATTTCCTACGTTTGCCTTCACCCAGGAGGAACTAGACATGGTACTATACGGATATAGTAAGAATAACCAACAAACCACGGGGGAACACAAGTATAACGGACACGCCCTGTCAGGACTTAGACTGGGGGACCTCAATCACGGTAAGTTTGTATTAAACTACTAGCACAAAACCCGTCTAATATGATTGTATAATCGAGAATGCGTATCATTCTTTTGAAAACAATAAAGAATAAGCATCGTATAAGTTTGGAACTAAAGTATAAAGTGTCCAATGGTTTATTTATAACACATTCACGTTTTTCTTTTTACTTTACTTTTTATTTTATGATGCCCTCGGTTCGCACACCATTAGTGGTTTGTGTTCAGAAGTTGGTAATTTTATATTAATTGTAACCTTTGTCCTTCATATTTGAAGAATAAAAATTCAAAGATATTGAATTTTATGTCAATTAGCAGTTTATTTATTCCTGGTCGTTGTAAATAGATGTCAATGAATTTAATTGAATTGATGGTACGAAGTTGAATATGTTGTACTGAGTCCACCAGGGCCAAATTTTGCAAAATATCAACCCATTTGTCGTCGTACCCCCACTGTCTCGCTGTCAGTCCGTCCGTCTATCTGTCGTCGTCAGTCGTAAAAACCACCACTGCCGCCGTTTTTATAAAACTTGCTGTGCATGCAAGTTCCTAAAATGGTCCCCTTTCTCAATTTTGTTCGACGTTACCAAACTCTATCAAATATAGTCTCTCTTGCTTCTGATTAACTGAGATCTTTACAACTTCAACTGTTGTCGAGAACCGTTTTTCAGATTTACAGGAAACTTAATGTTGGTGCTCCTTGCACGGTTCCCTCTCAGATTTATGCCCGAAGTTGCCGAACTCCATCTAATGAGGGCACAATGGCTTCATATTGGATGAATTCCTCTCGACTTCTTTCAAGAGACTTTTTCGATTTCTACCAAGAACCGATGGTCCCAGATGATGTAGATGTTCCTTGAGTTGTCCCCTCTCAGATTTGTGCACGACGTTTCCGAACTCCATCCAATATGGCCGTCATTGCTTTTGATTGGCTGGTAGCTTTTTACGGTACTTAATGAAGTATGTATTATTTCTTTTATCTAACAAAAAAATTATGAAAATAAAAAATGTATACAACTTTTCTATAAATCTGCGTTACACCATATTTTGTAAATACGTGAATACCGTCTCTTTTGTATAAAAGCTCAATATATAATAATAGTTTGAGACAGATATGAATGTCTTTCAATGTTGTAGAATCTGCAATTATAAAACAGAGAGAAAAAAATAGAAAATATTCAATATTTGTCGGGAAACATTTGTTAACATTTGAATTAGCAGAAACATATTGCAGAATGGTTGATAATTTATTCCCTTTCATTGTGTATCACATTTGAATCAGCGTTCTTCTTTCTGTATCAAATTCCTTATTTGTTGCTAAAAAAAGACAGAGTAGTTTTCTGTAATTCCTCCAAAAAGAGTTTGTACAGACGGTGGCAGAACGCCATTCGATTTCGTTTTGTAAAGTAAAAGCAAACTCGTGTGTTATAACTTCCGTCAAACATCAAGAATATGTATAAGTATCGTCGTCCTCTTCCGATATATGAACAGGAGTCGTTGTTGACTGTTTTAACTTCAGGATTCAATCGAGTTTTGAGGTAGTAATTATATTCGAATTCTATTGAATTTCCTTGGCACTATATTTTTGGTAAACTGTAAACTTTTAAGATGCTTTGGACAAGACCAATTATCAAAAGAAGATTAAGAATTAGTAAGACTTTATTTACATATACCTTATCAAAAGTTCGTATTTTATTCTATAATGGTAGTTTAACAACTTTGAATTAAGAACGTCAATACACATTTCCGTCGTCGTCGTCGTCGTCGTCGTAAACTATGTACATTTTCGACTTCTTCTCAAAAACTACTAGACCAATCTTAACCTTTGATAGGAATTAAACGTGGGAGAAGGGTATTCAGATTTATTCAAGCGAATCGAACTTGGACCCCAGGGGCGTCACTAGTGATCAAAATGGGGAAATTTTGAAGAAAAAAAACACTTTTAATAGAATAGAAGGCTTCGACTGTAATGCTTGCACATGTTATAATCGTGGGGTGCAGACAAGTAAGTTTGTTCAAGGTGTAAGCCTGGGGTTAAAAAAGGTTACGCATTTTGGGGTCAAAATTAAACGCTAGCAAATAGATCAACTTTGAACATTGTTGATTTCTTCCGTACAATTGGACCAATGACAACCAAACTTGGTAGGAAGCATTCCTGGGAAAAGGGGGTTCAAATTCGTTCAAATGATGAGGTTTGGGCTCCATGAGGTCACCCAATGGGTCAAAAAGAGGTAAATTTTATAAAATTTTAAACATCTCATTATAAACTACAAGGCCTGGAGACTTAGGCTTGCGTATAGTAACAATTTTGCACAGAGAACCAGGATTGCTCAAGGTTTATCTCAAGGGTCAAAAATTGGTTACACAAATTTAGGGTCAAAGTGCAGCACAATTGATACTGCACCGGCATAATAAACTTTTCACATTTTTTACTTCTCCAAAACAACTTGACAAATTTCAACCAAACTTAGTAGGAAGCATTCCTATTGGAAGGGGATTCAATTTTTTCAAATAAGGGGACTCGGCTGTCAGGGACAGCAAATCAGGGAACTTGATATAATTCTGAATTAGATATAAATCTGCGTTACACCATATTTTGTATGTACGTGAATACCGTCTCTTTTGTATAATATCTCAGTACCGTCCGTCTGTCTGTCTTTGATTGTATATATATTTTTATTTATATATTTATATAACAAGTAAAATGCACGGTAAAAAAGGGGGGGGGGGGGGTTACTCCTCGTCGCCATATCTTTACCGCTCTGCTTTAATTGACAATGTTGCTACTTCTATTCCTCTCCTGTAAATGGTTTTTCTTCCATTTCTTTTTCGTCACCATAACTGTGACTTTTTTTATGGTGACTCTTGCTCCTTCTTAAATAGTGGAAAAGGTTACCATAAACCGGAATGACGCAGAGGCATCGCGGCGGCGGCGGCGGGTGACACATGTGTTGCAGGAAACGCTTAAACCATATCGCGAGCACCTGGTTTCGCTTCTAGTTTTTTAATAGAAGTTCGTGATGTTTCCATTTTTAGTTAATAAATGTATATTTGGTTCATTTTTCTGTGTGCGTCCAACGTTTTCTTATTGTTAGCCAATGTCCATGGACTTACGGCCTTAGAATATAGTCTTGGTTTTTCGATTTACTATTTCGAAAAAATTCTGATAATGTAAATTGAATTATAAACCTGTTTTAACCCAATGGACTTTAAGGCCCAACAGGCCTCTTGTTTTTCCTAAAATTATTTTGACAAATATGCACAATTTTCATTGATGGTGTGCTGACTCACGGTACCGTGCCTACCCGATGGTTTAGATATTTATTAATCTGTTTAGGGCCACTAACTCACGTTGTCGTGTCTACCAAATAGTTTAGAATTAGATACACAATTTAAGGTTATTTTACTCTGTGGTTTATTTAGGCTGATAAACCTTTCATACGAGGTATTGGAGCTCGTTAATCTAGCGACCAGATGTACAGAAAGTATATGAACCCGGGGCGGGATATTGGAGCAGTAAAAGATGATGTGTTTACACGTCTTGTGTCTCGTCTATTGTCCCACGTCATGTTAGCAAACACTGGACCTACCGTAACTGAATGTCATTTTCCGATAGAGAGACCTCAGATTGTACAAATCATAAGTAAACAGCCCTAAACTGATCATATTATGTAGAAAGTAAATACGGGAAAATACAAAGTAAATTGAACGCGTCAAATTTAAATTTGAAACATTCTTCGTCGTTTACATAGACGAGCCATATTGGTATGTAGGGTCTAAAATAACACGAATACGGCGATAGGATTAAAATCCTCCTTGTCACTTCAAAATAGAGTATTTCTCTTCCAAAGACGACTTAGAAACTAGGTTCGACCTGGGGCTACCACTAGGCAACTTACAAACGTACAACATCTCCTCTTCAACAAACATCACTATTTAAAAATCAAAGCAAATAATATTATCGAATATCAACGTTTATATACTTGAAAATTGCTGAATAAATACCGACTATTGCCCCGTGATTGATGAAAACTTAAATAATTATGATAGGTCATCAATTAATGTGTGATATGGCCGAGAGTTTTACAATAAAGGGGGGTCTATCTGTCACGGTATACCTGCAGAATTATGAACACTCACTTGTTACTGCACTAACGGCACGATTCACATTGATACGACATCGTGTGAACAGGTAATTATATAAAGTCTAGTATTTATATAGGCAGCAACTACAAACATAACGCAATAACGCCAACATGAAAATGTAAGTGTCGTGTTCTTGGGAAATCATAATCGACTTGACCAAAAAATGCAGGTATACAGTGAAATATTTGATTTGTAATATAATATGAATGCTTTTAGGTGATGGAAAACCTGGGACCACTAAACATATAATCATCTCGGAAAATAAAACATCACATTTTATCTAACAATACAATCTGTAGAGAGCAATTTTATCATTTTATCTAACAATACACAAGTAAGGGTTATCTGTAGCGAGCATTCTTATCATTTAATCTAACAATACACAAGTAAGGGGTATCTGTAGCGAGCATTCTTATCATTTAATCTAACAATACACAAGTAAGGGGTATCTGTAGCGAGCATTCTTATTATTTTATCTAAAAATACACAAGATAGGGGTATCTGTAGCGAGCATTCTTATAATTTTATCTAACAATACACAAGTAAGGGTTATCTGTAGCGAGAATTCTTATCATTTAATCTAACAATACACAAGTAAGGGGTATCTGTAGAGAGCATTCTTATCATTTAACTAGAGAGAAACTTTCCCAGAAAATTGATCAAGATATCTTTAAGATAGTTTAGATGTAATTAAGATATTATCAATATTATTAGAGATATCCTCACTCGAATCAGCATAGCTTAATACATAACATAAATATCTTAAATAAGAATAGATATCATAATGGCGAATGTAGATAAAGATATACTGTATGAGTAAATCAGATAAATTGTTTATTTCAATTAAAATACATATCTTATCTGATATACGAATTATGATATTTTAAGCCAGAATGAAGATATCTGAATTACCGCTGGTGTTATCCGCATGCCTAAAAGCTACCTAATATGTACATTCTAAATGTAGGTATCTGGTTTACGGTTGTAAATATGTATTTTCCGAACGAATGTATCTGAATTTGAAATACAGATATCAACATTCCAAATAAAGATATCTAAAATAGTTGATTAACACTCAGATATAAGTTGATTAATTGTATATATAAATAAGTTAGCTTGTCATGAACACGTTTTATCTGACGACACGGGCTGGTAAGGGGTTAAACGGGTAAACGGGTTCCCAGTCATCGTATCAGGGGAGGTAACCAGTTAAGTAAGGGTGTCATAATGTGATAATGCGATTAAAGGATGGTAATTATTACTGTGGTCGGTGATCAATGTCCTGTATATTTAGTGAAGTAAGGCGATTGACAGGGCCTTCAACAATACTCGTGGACAGGTTTAACAATAAGTAACATATATAGTTTATTTAGGAGATTATTGAGATATGGACACCCCTTGTAAGCTACAGTCCCGTTGTCAATCCGTGATTAATACGACCAAGAAAGCAGGTTGTAATTTATACAAATTAAGTTTTCTTATCTACTTAAACACGGACGTGCTTTTTACTGCAGAGTTAATACTCAAACTAAACATCGTTGTCTTGAAACACGTTCTGTCATTCTAATCTCTTGTAAAGTGGCCAAGCTGATTGGTCAGTCCGAGTGATCAAGTGTGTCTATACTACACTTTTAAACTTGTTTAACAACATTGACTTTTAATACTTTTAAATGGATTACGATATAATCTTAATTCTTACACACTGTAAACGTAGGTTTATTGGCTTAAAGAAGGGGCATGCTTACCTATTTTTCAGAGTTAAACTTCCAAACTTAGTACACAGCAACCCAATGACGTGTCACAGCCAAAGGTCTTTAGATAGGCTGTTTTGATTTCATTTTCTAACGGGAAATATTATTTCTAAGCATTACATGAGAAAGGGTTAAGGTATGTCTATCTCAACATTGGAGTTCTTGTCTTTTGTTGGTGTAATTGACCCCCAGACGCGTTGTTTAAGCTCCACCACTAAGCTCGGGCGCTAAATTCACTTATTTACAAGATTAGGATATATTAATTTCAGAATTAGAATTCCGCAGGACACTTATGTTCACGGTTGAGCAATTAACAGTAACATTAAATATAATATTTATTTTTCCATGAATACTAAGTTATTGGAGTGAGATAAGATTACCTTTCCATGGATTAGGGATTTACACGTTTTGTTTTCTATAAATCTAATCCACGTGCAGTAAATATGAGTAGTTACTTTATATGCGGATTAAATCATAAATACAACTTTTACTTATAATTCAATTTGTCCAATGTATGACTCATAAATATGCAGCACATTGATTTGGTTTTTTTTTTTTTTTTTTTTTTTTAAAGTTTAGAGTGTGCTTAGATGTAATAACTTTCACACAAGTTGCCCATGAAGCCGCGGTTGACCATGCAGTCGTTCACAGCAAAAAACTTGAGTTTCGCCTTGACTGGCCAAAAAATCAAAACATTTTCACAACTTAATTTCTGGACAAATAAAGTTAACTTAATAATATGGACAGGTCCATCAAAGAAACATTCCGTCATCGTACACATGGTGAACATCTATCTGAAATGTCGTGAGCCTGAGAAAAGAGGAGTCCTAACGTTACTCTCAACTTAAACTTCAGAAAACCCCAAAATAACAATTTCATACGAACAGTCAAGAAGTCATCAATCGCACTTAAATAGTGACTGAATATTCACAACAATTAAGAGAACTTACGAGATTGAAAAGACCAGCCTCATACCAGACCATTTCAAAATACACTTCGTAAATTGCCAAACCACTTTCTGCTTTAGTATTTTGATTATGCTTAATTTGTTATCCACTACGCACAAGCATAAATTAAGGTAGTACGAGCCTGAAACTTTTGTAATTAGAACTGGATAAAAGTACAATGAATAATAAAACAAGAAATTGCAGCAAAGCTGCTGCCGGGATACGCTAACATTAAATTTTTTTAGTATTATCTTTATATAACTTAAAAAATAATTTATTTATTTATTCATCTAAATATTTGTTGACAGATTTGAATGTTAAATCGTCATGAAAACAAAATTCGTAGTTTGTCACAGTGACCTACACATATCGTTGTTGACTCATAGCATCCTTCTATATATAGATCTAAAATTATTT
>JAUMGZ010211251.1:0-11948 GCA_032359645.1 Pododesmus macrochisma | reverse complement strand
AGATATCTATGTAGACATATAACATCTACAAAACAGACAACAACATTACCGCAGGTAAACCACTAGATATCTATGTATACATATAACATCTACAAAACAAACAGCAACATTACCGCAGGTAAACCACTAAAATATTTATGTAGACATATAACACCTACAAAACAGACAACAACATTCCCTTCGGTAAACCACTAGATATCTATGTAGACATATAACATCTACAAAACAGACAACAACATTCCCTTCGGTAAACCACTAGTTATGTATGAATACATAAGACACCTACAAAAACAGACAACAACATTGCCGCAGGTAAACCACTAGACATTTATGTAGACATATGACAGCTACAAAGCAGACAACAACATTACCGCAGGTAAACCACTAGATATTTATGTATCGGATAGCATCTACAAAACAGACAACAACATTACCACAGGTAAACCACTAGATATCTATGTAGACATATAACATATACAAAACAGACAACAACATTACCACCGGTAAATTACTAGATATCTTTGTAGACATATAACATATACAAAACAGACAACAACATTACCGCACGTAAACCACTAGATATCTATATAAACATATAACATATACAAAACAGACAACAACATTACCGCAGGTAAACCAATAGATATCTATGTAGACATTTAACACCTACAAAACAGAAAACAGCAATACCGCAGGTAAACCACTAGATATTTATTTATACATATAACATCTACAAAACAGACAACAACATAACCGCAGGTAAACCACTAGATATCTATGTTTACATATAACATCTACAAAACAAACAGCTACATTACCGCAGGTAAACCACTAGATATCTATGTAGACATATAACATCTACAAAACAAACAGCAACATTACCGCAGGTAAACCACTAGATATCTATGTAGACATATAACATCTACAAAACAAACAGCAACATTACCACAGGTAAACCACTAGATATATATGTAAACATATAACAGCTACAAAACAGACAACAACATTACCGCATGTAAACCACTAGATAAATATGTAGACATAAGACAGCTACAAAACAGACAACAATATTCCCGCTTGTAAACCACAAGATATATATGTAGACATGTGACAGCTACAATACAGACAACAACATTACCACCGGTAACCACTAAATATCAATGTAGACATATGGTAGCTATAAAACAAACAACAACATTACCGCAGGTAAACCACTAGATATCTATGTAGACATATGACAGCTTTAAAACAGACAACAACATTACCATCGGTAAACCACTAGTTATATATGTAGACATATGACAGCTACAAAACAGACAACAACATAACCGCAGGTAAACCACTAGAGATCTATGTAGACCTATAACAGCTACAAAACAGACAACAACATCACCGCAGGTAAACCACTAGATATCTATATAGACATATGACAGCTACAAAGCTGACAACAATATTACAGCTGGTAAACCACTTGATATCTATGTATACATATGAAAGCTACATAACGGACAACAACATTACCACCGGTAAACCACTAGATATATATGTACACATATGACAGCTACAAAACAGACAACTACATTACCACCGGTAAACCACTAGATATCTATGTAGACATATGACAGCTATAAAACAGACAACAACATTACCGCAGGTAAACCACTATATATATATAGATATATAACAGCTACAAAACAGACAACAACATAACCGCAGGTAAACCACTAGATATCTATGTAGACATATGACAGCTACAAAACAGTCAACAGCATAACTGCTCGTAAACCACTAGATATATATGTAGACATCGTCACCATTAGACAAAGGATACATATGAAGAGAATTAGAAAATACCAAGAGATTTATAGAGATGTATAATTCATGTCCCACGGTGGGACTTGAACCCCCGACCATGACTTCGACAACACTGTCTAGCCAAAAAAAACCTAGCTACTTTTTTTTATATTTCTTAAATAAAAGAACACACAACAAACATACAAAACTATACCGCCTGAGCTCAATACCCTGTTTATTAAAGGGTGTTGAATATCTATACATATTCAAAGTGGAGATAGTATAATTAACTATTTCGAAAGCACTGGATCCGATTGATACAAGTACCAAGACAATATGATGTATGGTAGAAATAAACTCCAATCCGAAAGTACAGAACATAAACAATAGCAATGACGTCAATAAATATACAAAGGACTACTAAACAGAACACAAACAACGGCAATGACGTCAACGAATATACATGTACAAAGGACAACTAAACAGAACACAAACAACGGCAATGACGTGAATACATATTCAAAGGAAAACTGAACAGAACACAAACAACGTAAATGACGTCAATAAATATACAAAGGACAACTGAACAGAACACAAACAACGGCAATGACGTCAATAAATATAAAAAAGGACAACTGAACAGAACACAAACAACGGCAATGACGTCAATAAATATACAAAGGAGACAACTAAAGAGAACACAAACAACGGCAATGACGTCAATTAATTTACAAAGGACAACTAAAGAGAACACAAAAAACGGCAATGACGTCAATAAATATACAAAGGACAACTGAACAGAACACAAACAACGGCAATGAAGTCAATACATATAAAAAGGACAACTGAACAGAACATAAACAATGGTAATGACGTCAATAAATATGCAAAGGACAACTGAACAGAACACAAACAATGGCAATGACGTCAATAAATATACAAAGGACAACTAAACAGGACATAACAAACGGCAATGACGTCGATATGGAAATCTATATTATAATCAGACAAAGGAAAGTTAAACAAAACTACAAAATTGAAATATTGTTTGACATCAGCCTGTATATTGATAGAACTACGGTGTCCCGTAAGGCCGATAATTCCATGTAAATATCTTAATTCAGCTTTCATATTAGACAACAAATGAATGATTTTTTTTTTCAAATGTTAGTGTATCCTACTTGATCTAATGTGCATTAAACACACACTTAAAGGTGTTTTGTTTAACTTAAGATCATAATATAAAAAACCGTGCTTTATTAGAAAGTATTGACAATGAGTTAGGTGTTGGCATACCACCATACGTATTAAAACATTAAGTCAGGCAGACGTATTACCATTATATAAAAGGATTATTCACAAATTGCACACTCCTTCATTTACGCTTAGTTGACATGTTTCTTATTTTTCCATTTAAAATATGTTGTTAATCTTATTTAGAGTATAGATAATTTAAACATAGATTGTCCCACCTAAAAATATAAGTTCGCTCTCAGTTGTTCCTTTGTAGTGTTATTATCACGACTTCTGTGTCAGGCTCAGATCTAATTCTCACAAACGTTTTAGTATTGTTTAATATTAATATGGGTGTGTCCGTCCATCCGTCAGTCCGTCTGTCACACTCTAGTGTCCGTGATCTAACTGCTCTAAAAATGGTCTAATTTCAACCAAGTTTGACAGGCAAGTACAAAATGAAAAGACTGGGCTAAGTTTGAATGCCAATGTGATAAGTGCATATTTACGCATATTCATTAGGTTACTAAATTCTCATTGGTTAATAGGTTTTCTTGCTCTAACTGCTCTAAAAATTGTCCGATTTCAACCAAATTTGGTATGCAAGTACATGTACATAACACACTTCCGGTACATCTCGCTTCACTTCCGTTTTAAAACCTCGCAATGATTGGTATGTAAACACCTTAAGTTGACGATCTCTTAAGTAGACCAAACTCCCGTACGTGCCGTTTTCTGAAATATCGTCTTTTCGTGAGGAAATGGCACGAACCATCCACCATAGTACGAGGACGTAGCGTGCACTAGATTTGTAGATATTGTTCAAGTTCTGTACATCTCATATTAAAAGTAAACAATAATGTTGAAGGGGCCTAAACATTAGCAGTGTTTTATAGCTGAAAGGTGTGAATTTTGTGTAAAGTTGTTATCGAGCAAGTGTAAAATGATTATATAGATTCCTCTGTGTTAAATGTCTTCTAGACCACAATGATAGACGTGAAATGCATAGCTTGTTTGAATGTATTATAAATGAAAATTAATGCAAATTATATGTTATGAATATGTATACTACCCCACGGATACATTAGGTATCATAAGGGAATTTTATACATTATCGAACACCCATTAAAATAAATAAGGCCAACGCGTACATGTATATTGTAAATATATAATTAAGAATATAATATTAGGTGTACACCATTCAGGAACATTTTAAACGTTGTTATTAACAAGAAATTAATATATCTTTCAATGGGAGATGTCTCGACCTCTGGTTGAAAACTGATACTTTTGAAAGGAACCCATATGCTGACCCGACCTTGTCAGATATATGATATTCTGTAAATGATTCACGATCGATCGTGTACTTGGCAAGAGAATATTCACAAGGGCGACATAGACTTACTTTTTAAATGAGTTAAAAGCAAATTTAAAATGTAGACTGTATACTTAGTGGTATTGTAAATATGAACTATAATCTATAGAAATAACGGCGTTGATAAGGCGTTTAATTCGATCTAAATCTCTGGGTTTATTGGATTATCGTGAACATTAGAGTTGAAGAGTGTATTATTCACAATACGTAACATTAGAAACTAAAAGTCGGCAGTACGTGTGTGGACATCACTCCTATAAGACTTGTTTTAATTACAATTGATAGACAATTAAACAGGACTACTCTTTCTTACTGTGAAGTTGGATTATAATGGGACAAGGTTGTTATCAAAAACAAAGGTAACGCAATATCATTCCTAAAGTGGAATTGTTGAGATGTTTATATCCTGAGTTAAAGATCGTGACGCTAAATAAAGGTTTACATGCATGTAACGAAGGCTTATCAATTCTAAAGACCGTGTTTATCATTTAATATAAACTGATATGAATCAATCGTTTGTGCAAGAGTATCTAGGTTATCAAATGACATCTGTTGTCAGTATTACAATAGCATCAACAGACGAATATTGTTATGTTTAAAATTAATAATATCAAATTAAACACACAACACAGAGAAACGCTCTAACGATGGCGGCTATCAATGATAAATTGAACAAAAGAAGTATTCTGTTCCCGAAATTGAAAAAGCTGGACCAACTCAAAGTCAATGCTGATCAACTTACTGTAAAACGGGATTTAGCAATTCATAAATCACCTTTAAGTGTCAAAACGGTGAAAGATTTCAAAGGGACTTTACCAAAATTAAACTCTTCCACACAAGAAGACATTTCAACACGGTTAGACAATAAATTCGAAGACAGCGACCATTGTAAAACCTCAGAGAGCCCTTCAGAGCTGTGTAAAAAACCACTTAATGTCGATAAAGACGATTTGAATACTGGTAGACATTCATTTAGCGGTGTACACAACAGAGCAGATTATAAACACACACACGGCCTCAGTAGATTTAATACGTCGGCTTCGCTCTTCGATACAGGATCAGAGTTTCTGGACAGGTATTTAGCTGGTAAACATGACAGTAAATCGACAGCCATAGAAAATGGACAGTCGGTTGCTTCAGAAAATGACGTAAACTCTCCAGGATTAGTTGTTATTTCTAGAGAGAGAACATTAAAAGATGATTCTGAATTTAATCCTGGATATAGTTTACATCGCACAGTGAGAGACATGCCCGAGAAACAATCCGTGGAACATATATATGGCGGTTATAACTGTCGCTTGCCACACAAACTGGGTTCATTTGAAAGAGGCCGAGATTCTAAAATCTACAAACGTACAAGGCATCAGTCGAGGTCCGACAGGCCTTTCAGGAAATGGCCAGTAGGACTGGAACTTTCTGGAAAATGTGTTACGGACGACGAAATAATTGAAAAGGATGTGATCGGAAGCGAAACAGGACGTCCGGCTACAGAAGATGGCGATTCAATATTCCAGGATATTAACACACTACCGCCTCTAGGGCTGTCCTACAATGGTCATGCCTCTCCAAGAAGTTCTAGTAAAGCATCGTTCTCTGCCTCTTATTATTCTGATTTTGGATTACGTGCGCAGAGATCAGATTTATTTTCTGGACATAAGCGTAATAGGAAACTGAAATCAGCGTCGGAAGCGGAAATGGAAAAAGAAATTGAAGAGACGGCACGTCGACATATTTACGCATGTCAAGTGATCAGTAGTGTCCGGAATAGTAGCAAAGCTGTTCGAAATCTGTCCTCGCTTAGACAAACTATAGGACCTGCAGCCTCACGTTCCAACTCACATCTTGACCTTACAGAACCAAGTCATAAACCTCTGCATAGACCTATGACAAACTCGCCGGACAAGTTTTTCCACAGACTTGATTCTTCTCAGAAAACGCCACCAGTTGCTTTCTTTATCAAAACTCGTGATTCTGCAGATGTGCGTCGGACAAGGAAGGCAGATGCACTTCCGCAAATAAAAGGGCAAACATTAGTTCTTGGTTTTGTGAATAAGTAAGAGAATTCCTTTCCTAGATATTATAAAGATTGTCCATCAGCAGATAGTACTGATTAATTAATTGTCTAACAGAATGCGTTCTAAATTGTGACAAAATGCGGTGTACTTTTTACCAACGAGTGTGCTTAACAATGAAATAATTGCACACCACTGTCGCTGCTATGTCTGACGGAACATAAGACGTCTCCATTACAATACAATGTCTGTAGTATTATACAGCTGTAATTATTATAAAAACTCCATATTATAATTGTGTGTGATGCTTAATTAATATCAACCTTCAAAGTCGGCATTACGAGACGTGTAAGGTAATCCGTTAGCATGCAAGCCAGCGACAACGGAAACTATAGACAATACTATTAATAATAATGATTGTTGTTCATTTATCAACGACAAACTAATAACCACTTATTGTTTTGTTCTTACGTTTATTTAAATATTTCTTTACAGAAAAGTATTATATGTAATGTTATTAAGCTTGTTTGTCATTTAACGATGCGACAATTTTACATTCTACTGTCTACCAAAAAGAAACATAGGTTTTTCATAATCTTTTCCTTTTAAATACATTGTTTTAACAATAATTATTTCATTTGTTCCTGCTATATACTTACTCCTGTATCCTAAGTGTAAAACGATTATAGACTTTTAAGTTTTATATCTTAGTTTGGTTACGAACTCGCCATACTGATAGGAAATTTTGATATTGAGCATGTTGAATATGGCAGATAAACATTCTTCTACTAGTGCCAACTTATAATCAATTTATAACACCATTCAATGTGTGCACATTTGAAATAATTAAATTCAGTGCAAATGAAAGATTAACATATCATTATTGTTTTTACGAACCATTAAATAAAATGACTGTTATTGTATTCCATTGTACATTCGCCAACATAACACATAGCGATGTGTCATATGCGGCTTTGTTTAATACGCAGGGTGAATATTGATCTTATCTTTGTAACTGTATAGAGTGTATGGACAGGTATCATAGTATTGATTGTGTTCACCTGTTGTTAACTGTTATTTATATTCTTCATAGGCATCGAATAATAAAATTGCTAAGCGTTAATTAATTAGTTAAAATTATTTATTATCTAGAAGCTCAAATGAGAGACAGACACATAACGGCACGATATCACAACGCTTCATAAACTGTTTTTTTTGGATATGCGTTTTTGTATTTTTATTTACAAATACATATCTAAGAAACTGTCAGCCTGTCATATGTATACCATATGTATTCCACGTACACATAATAGGAAACCATGAATTTTAAGTGTGCATGACTGCTAGTTTAGATTTGAGTTAAAGTTTATAATTGTGTGTAATCTCGCAGTAACGGTAGAAGATATTAGCGTATTATAAGGAACATTTCAGTCGACCTCTGTTGACCGGAGACCTAGATCACTATAAGGAACATTTCAGTCGACCTCTGTTGACCGGAGACCTAGATCCATTATGTGATATATTGGTGTCAACTATACAGTGTCCTTATGCTACCTGTTTAATAAGATAAGAAGTAGTCATTCAATGGCGAAGGGTCCAGTTTGATCCAATATAATCGTGATTAATTCAATGCGTCAATATTTAACCGATAGATTAGACCGATTACTTTTGTCGACAGTGGGTTATTATTGTAAAATGTATAGACATATATCTCATTTTAAGTAAGTGTGCTTCATTTGGCCGACTGAGAGAAATAGTCATTTTATTTGAATTTAAACTTATAAATTAAATATTATATAGTTACGCTAATGGAATTCTTGAAAGAAAATGCCTTATCAAGAAAACTTTCCTCCCTCTCTCTCTCTCTCTCTCTCTCTCTCTCTCTCCATATTCATGTATGTTGTTCACAGACCTCGCTTCCACTATATTTCAGTAATATTGCAACGAAAAACAAAAAGGAAAAACTTATGCCATGCGATAGGATAGGAAGAGACGCGGAGCAAAAACAGGAAAGCAAAGCAGTTCAGGAAGGACGATGAGCACACACGACGGCGTCACGGCCTACTCTTCACACATTTTAAAGCATTTTTAAGATAAAATCAGAAAGAACGCTTTTAATTTGGGTCATATAATAAAGAGAATCTGAAATTCGTTTCCATTTCATATAAGATTTATAAAACTCTTCATGAATTGTTCATAAATCTTATATGAAATTAAAACTCATTACATATCCTCTATTTATGTAACATAGTTAATGGACTTTTCGTCACTTGTAGATGAAACTGATTTATAAAATGCCGATGTATATAGCTGACAATACTTAAGGTAATTGATTAAATTACTGTATTCACTGTAACAAAGTCATTATTGACTATATTTAGGTGTACGGGTGTGTGTTTACATAATCCTTTCTACCACCAAGTTAGTTAAATGTCATTTTATTATTCATACGTCATAAAATTACACACAGCGAAATTGTTGATATAATTGTATGAGAAATGTACATATTATTAAGTATTTCTATATACACAAACACGTATATCGTATGTATATCGGACTTTAGTTTGATACGTTTATTGTAACTGGTTTTTAGAGTTCCAATTATGTAGTCATATAATTACTATATCCTACATTTTCGGGTAAGACTTAATTACAGGTAGAGTGTTTTATTAGCTTAAATACACGATACAGGTATGATTTATGAGTTTATAATGCACATTTATGCTGGTTGTTCATGTAAAAATTTACGTTTTGAACCACTTGGCATGAGTTGGATTGTTAAAATATGTTTACTTACTTATTTATTCACGGAGTTAGCATAACATAACATGCATACCGTTTTCTGAAAATTGACTTGACCAAATGAGTAAACAAGAGGCCCATTTGGCCTTAACATCCACCTGAATACGTTAACAATGCAAGAATATCTTGAAAGTAGGTTTATTTACAAAACCTAGAAAGTCAGTACACTGTATATGCTAGCTTCAAATCCAGGAGTAATATTCTTAACTCAATATGCTTTGTTATATGCTACTAACTTCTATAAAGAGTTTCAAGGAACAGATCAGCTAAGCATGAGTAGATATTGAACAAGTTTAATTTAATAAGAGGTCATGACTGCAATATTGGATTCAAGGGTTCTTGAAAAATAAGCAATGGTAGCCATATTGGATGCAGTTTACCATTGTCCGAGATACAAATCTTAAAAGAACTCAAGCAAGGCAGATCTGAAAGTTGTGAAAATCTGACCAACAGTTTAAAAAAAAAGTCAAACAAGTCTCAGCCAATCAGAAGCCAGGGCGGCCATATTGGATAGAAATCGGCAACGCCGAACACAATTTTGAAAGGGGACCATTACATACAAGGAACATGTACGTCAGGTTTCATGAACATCTGAACAACGGTTTATGACAAGAAGTCAAAAATGGCTCAGCCAATCAGAAGCCATGGCGGCCATAATGGATTGAATACGGCAACATTAGGCACAATTCTAAACGAGGACCATGCAAAATCAAAACAAAAACAGGATGAGTGGAATCAACAGTTAACTTCACAGCAAGTTTGGTCAAAATTGCCTCAGTAGTTGTTGAGAAGAAGTTTAAAATGCGAAAGTTATCGACAGACGGACGGACGACGACGAGGTATAAGAAAAGCCCGCTTGGGTTTTGTCCAGGTGTACTAAAAAGGTACAAATTATTTTGAATTCTAACAATAGCTACAGTAGATTAAAAAACATATATTACAAAAAAAAAACTCGCACACATCACGAACAGCTAAATTGAGTACTAGTTATTTAACATACTTAGGGAGGGCCGTTTAAATTTCCTGTTCATTCAATAACTTTAAAAGTTTCTGTCAATTTTGTTTTTCCATCGATACGCTCCTAAATTTTTTTTAAACCTGGACTTACAGATGTTCACATGCAACTTTTAACCATGTGAACATTTTCAACGAAGCTGATTGAAGTCATCTTTGACTGAATAGTGTGAAAGATCTCATTCTAGAGAGTTCCAATATGCCTTGCATTACTATCACAAGTGTTACGTCATGTATACAAATAACCTTCAATTCACGTGTGATTTCAGCAACAGATGGCTTGCTGGCTGGAAAAGGGTTAGTACGAAGCCAAATTAATGACTGGGAGTATATTATAAACCCGGAATTAAATAAAAGGGTTAGTATGAAGCCAAATAAATGACTGGGAGTATATTATAAACCCGGAATTAAATAAAAGGGTTAGTACGAAGCCAAATTAATGACTGGGAGTATATTATAAATCCGGAATTCAATGACGAAGTGCCTCTCGTACACAATTTTGGCTTTTAAGAAAGGTTATGAAACTCAAACTATGACATATTAATTACATCTACAATTAAATAAGAAATGCACTTGCCATAGTTCTACTTTATCGTGATGGCGGCCATTAAAGCTCCTGAATGCAGACTGAAGTCTGGGTAATGAATAACCCTGCATCAAAAGCTTGGATGTCAGTAGCAATCCTCTATTGACAAAGTCTTGGAAGTGAGAACAATCTCTTGAATATCGAAATAACTGTGACACATAAACACCGTGAGGTGGGTATGTTGCTGTCTACTTGAACTCAATAAAGGGCTCAAGTTCAAGCTTTGGCTCCCTTCGTTGGACTTCGTGTTGTTTATTATTTCTGAGCTCACACTGATATAATAGCAATTACTTAACTTTTTTCTTCCCCACATAACTGGGTGGATGTTTGCTCTCCTACGGTCCCCGTTGTGTTTGTATATGATATACCTGTCAGTTAAAGTTGGCCTAGGTGTTTCTGTTGTACCTTTTCGAGCATATTAATCGGTCATCAATGCCACCACCCATAACTAAACTCTTACTTAATTACATGTGGAATATACGAATCTATCATGTTTTATCCAATGTTTGCGACTTTATGCTACTTTGCTACGACCAGTTTTCGTGTTTCTAATTGCCTTTTGTACATATGTAAATATGTTTGACTCGTTTAGATTTTTACGGGCAATTGATACAGGCGGTTGGTTGTTGAGATGGTTTACAGTGCTGTGAAGTGTATCTATTTAGATGTATGTCAGTCTCTATACTTCAGACTTCTAGTCTCGTGCGGGAAGTTGGAAGGTTGAGGCCTCATTAACTGGTGTAGCTACACCATTTGGTTTCGTGTTGGGTGACCGTCCTAAGTAGGTCCGAATGTGTTTCTAGTCTTGAGGATAGCTGTGACGTCAATTTACTTCCTTTCATTCTGGTGTTTGATGCGGCTTTTGTTGGCTTGTAAATGTCTCTCGTTTTGTTGATTTCCCTCATCCTGTTTTCTCTTTTACTCTTTCGTCACAATAAAAGCGGCATATTTTTACGGTGATATGTGTTTCTTTGTTTACCGTGGAAAGGCTTGCTATATACTGAATTGACACGGGAACATCGCAGCGGGTGATATAGGTGTAGCAAGAAACGCTTACTATCCAGACTTCGGTCTGCTTTCAGGAAGTTTTATGGCCGCCATCATGATACAGTGGGGGGATTTGACAAGTCTG
>JAUMGZ010211229.1:0-11948 GCA_032359645.1 Pododesmus macrochisma | reverse complement strand
CAACACAGTCACAAGAATTAGGAATATTATCAAGTAAATCTAGATTGCAAGTAATTTCGTTGTAATTAAAGAAAAGAATAACCATAAGAAAAATTCACAAGGCATTGTGATGGAAGAGCAAAGAAGAAAAATCATTAACAGGAGAGGAATAGAAGAGGCAAAATTAACATTGAAGATAGGGCCCCCCCCCTTTATTTTGTGCATACTACTTGTTATATAAATATATATAAATTAAAATGTATATATAATCAAAGACAGACAGACGTACGGACGGACGAACTGACTGAATTTGGATGGAATGACTGATTGACTTATTAACAGTTAATAAAGGGGGTTGCCGAAATACGAAAGCCGAAAAGTATATCAGTCAAGCACACAAATTGAGAATACTAGTAAGTATGAAGCCACATTAATGACTGGTAGAAACTCAAACTATGACGTAAGGAAATTAAAACTATGGTGTAGGGATAATGTCTGTAGTTATATCAGAAACAGACTTGTCAAATCCCCCAACTGTATCATGATGGCGGCCATAACACTTCCTTAAAGCAGACCGAAGTATGGGTAGTGTATAACCCTGCCTCAAAAACTTGGATGTCAACAGCAATCCTCTTGGTAGTGAGAACACGCTCTTGAATAACGAATTAGCTGTGACACATAAACTCAATAAGCAGGTGAGGAAGGTATGTTGCTATATAAGAATGGAAAGTTGACAATGGGAAAACTAAAATCGTCACGTTTGTCATAAAGTTTAGTGGAAAAGGTACCATTCGTGTCACTTTTTAGTAGGAGGTCTAAGTATGAGGCAGAAAAGTCGGTGTCACTGGTGTTTTTTATCTCAAGTTCCAAAGAATATATCATGTTCACGTCATCACCAAAATATTTATTCTTCAGTGACAAAACGTCATCTATATAGCGAAAAGTGAAATTAAAAGACTTTGCCAAAGTTTTTCTCTTGGAATTGAGTAGCTTTTGGATAAACTCTGCCTCATATGAATGCAGAAATAGGTCCGCTAGTAGCGGAGCGTAGTTAGTCCCCATATGAATTCCAATGGTCTGCTGGAAAACCTTGCCTCAAAATTCAACAAATATAATGTCGATAAGAAAATACAGCATATTAACAACATCGTCTTCAGTGTATTTTTGTTTTGAGCCCGAATCGCCTTTGACAAAGCATGCGGTCGTGACTTTAACTAAAATGTATTTAAAACTGCGATTGCCTGTTTACCCATAAAAGCATGACATACTAGATATTTGAGTCTAGATTTTAGCTTATCATGCGGTATGGTAGTGTAAAGTGTGGAGAAGTCGTATGTTTTGATGAATGATATTGATGATAGCGTTGTGATTTTAGATTCTCAATGAGGTCTTTTTAGTTTTTGAGTATCCACATCTGATTCAATTCACTACGTAAGTATGCGACAACGCAATATGACTGCAGGCCATTTTAAATTATTGTGATTATTTTAACTAGGAGTTTTGTATGTGTTCAAGGAAGCTTAATAGACAAAGGATAAATGTAAATTTCCAGAATCTATACTGACCGGTTTGACACTCCATTTTAGATGCTTACATTCACAAATTTCATAGAAACACTATTAAATTCAGGATCCTTATCCCTTTTTAGCCATCGTAAAAAACAATTGTGTTAACGTCTATCAACAGAATTAACATACATATAGTGCAAAATAGTTCAAAAATGACAAACATTATAATATTGATGACGTCAAACCGTACAAGTAAAGAAAAGTATACTACCTTGAAATCTAGCTCTAGGCTTTCAATTCAAATTTACAAAAAAATCCCCAAATTAAACGTATTTCTCTGGACACGTGTTTCGAACAACCCAGTTCTCATTAGCAAAGGTGACATAATAATAGAAATATAGAATTAAATATTGTCAAGGCAGGCAGACAGGCAGGTAGGCAGACAGACAGACTGACTTACATTAAAGAAAGCCAGCATATGCATCAAACACAACAATTTAGAATACAGGTAAGTATGAAACTATATCTTTGAAGTCCGAAACTCAAAAATAAAATAGCAGAACGTTATGAATCGGGAATAGATAACGGCGTGTCTCACATACAGCAATGATCTAATAAATAA
Organism: Pododesmus macrochisma; assembly: GCA_032359645.1. NCBI lineage: Eukaryota > Metazoa > Mollusca > Bivalvia > Pectinida > Anomiidae > Pododesmus > Pododesmus macrochisma. The sequence continues at coordinate 9,839 of JAUMGZ010211229.1, read as the reverse complement.
ACAAGTAAACAGACGAAATGTAACTGAACGTTTAACGTTACAGAGTTACGTCCCTTATAGCAAAGTCAGAATATGGCAACAGCAGAAATGTCAAAAATTCAGCAGCTTTCGATTGTTACATTTGGAAAGTAAAAACCATGTACTTCTTCAGCATTAAGCATTTTACCAGAAAAGTGCTAGGGAGAAATTTCTTAAAACAAAAACCAGAGATAGTATTAAAAATTGAACAAAAGTGAAAATTGTCGCATTTTTGGTCCAAACTTCACTTTTATCCCCGATTTTACATTTGTAAATTTCTCCCTAGCATTTTTTGAAAACAACACTACATGCTCAAAATATTTTTTTCAAATAAACGTATGCCGTTTAAACATTAGCTCCAAAATAAAGTGTCAAAAATTTCTACGTTTTGGGCACCACGTGATCATTTAAAATCACATGATTTTACACTAAATTTAATTCTTATCGGAATTATATATATTTTTGATATAATATGACAATACTTTTTCATTGCTTTTTGCCTATATTTTGAATATGACCATTCTTCAGTCTTTTCTCTGCGTCGGGTAGCCTACACACATCTGCGAACGTCATAGTTTGAATTTCCTTACCTTTCTTAAAAGCCAATTTTGTGTACGAGAGGCACAGTTGCGGAGTAAGGCACTATACCCTTTGTCTGATGTTGATAGTGAATTCGTCGTACATCTACAAACCAATAATTCGTGTGTCAGGCACTTTGTCATTTTTATCCAAGTCCATAATATTCTCCCAGTCGTTTATTTGACTTTATGTGTTTAATAATAAATTAAATTCAGTGTGAGAAATACGTACCGTCGCCAAACCCACTGCTTGCTGATGATGGTGGTTTCGTCGCCGACGACACTAAAATAAAACAAAGTTACACAATATGATACTCCAATCTTTTTGTTAGAGACCCGACACATAGGGATGGTAGAAAAAAATCACTCGCTGTATAATTCCTTTTACTGTTTCGCTCTGTAAAAGGAATTATACTTTGTGTAACAATATCGCGAACACCTTGTTTCGCTTCTAGTTTTTTAATATAGTTCGTGATGTTTCCTCCCTTTTTAGTTAATTAATGTATATTTGGTTGTTTTTTGTGTTCGTCTCATGTTTTATCTTCTGTTTGCTGATGTCCGTGGACTGACAGCTGTAGAATATCGTCTTCATTTTTGGTATTTACTACCTTTTTTATATTTTAATACACTTCAATACGAGAATGTTCTTAGGCGATCCGAAATTAAAAGTCTGATATAGGGACAGTGGGTAATGGAGACAATGAGCATTCAATCGCAGCTATCATCACAAAAGAAGGAAAAAACAAGGCGGTCATAACCAAAAATAATATAATTTAAAAGAAAAAATCAATTTAAAAAAAAACATAAACAATATATTATTCTTTCAAACCACAAATGAATACATTTTGTTTTTGAACTTTAAGTGTTTTGAGAATTTCTGTTGACATCCAAGCTTTTGAGGCAGGTTAAACATTACCAAGACTGAGGTCCGCATTCAGGTATTTTTATAACCGCCATCACGATACAGTAGAGAGATGTGAAAAGTATGTTTCTGATATAATTAAAGTTATAATCCCTATGTCTTAGTTTGAATAACTTAACCTTTCTTAAAAGCCAATATTGTGTGTGAGAGGCACAGTTGCAGAGTAAGTGACTATACCCAATTTCTGATGTTGATAGTGAATTTGTCGTAGGGAAATCTAAAAACTAATATTTCGTGTGTCAGGCACTTTGTCATTTTTTTCAAAGTCCATACATAATATTATCCCAGTCGTTTATTTGACTTTATGTGTTTAATAATTTAATAAGTTTCAGAGTGAGGAATACGTACGGCCTCTATACCTACTGCTTGCTGATGATGGTGGTTTTGTCGCCAAATACACTAAAAATAAAACAAAGGTACACAATATGATACTCCAATCGTTTTGTTAGACACCCGACACATAGGGTTGGTATTAAAAAATCACTCGCTGTATAATTCCTTTTACTGTTTCGCTCTGTAACGGAATTCTACGGTGTTTTACCATATCGCGAGCACCTTGTTTCGCTTCTAGTTTTTTAATAGAAGTACGTAATATTTCCTCCTTTTTAGTTAATATATTTTTTCTGTGTTCGTCCCATGTTTTATCTTTCGTTTGCTTTTGTCCATGGACTGACAGCTGTAGAATATCGTCTTGGTTTTTGGTATTTACTACCTTTTTTATATAATAATACACTTCTATACGAGAATGTTCTTAGGCGATCCGAAATTCAACTTCTGATATAGGGACAGTGTGTAATGGAGACAATGAGCATTCAATCACAACTAGTACTACCATAACAAAAGAAGGAAAAAGCATGCTGGTCATAACCAACAATAATATAGTTTAAAAGAAAACATAAAAGAAAAAAAAAAACATTAACAAATATGATTCTTTCAAACCACAAATGAATACACTTTGTTTTTGAACATTTAATGTTTTTGAGGCAAGTAAAACATTATCAAGACTGAGGTCCGCTTTCAGGAATTTTTATAACCGCCACCACGATACAGTAGAGAGATGTGAAAAGTATGTTTCTGTTATAATAAAAGTTATAATCCCTTTGTCTTAGTTTAAAAACCATCATTTGAACAATTTTTCTACCTATGTTGGATGAAATTTGTCTAGTAGATTTTGACTAAAAGTCAAAAATGTGAAAAAAGTAACATTTGCTATATATACATAATGTTGACATTTGATCACAAAAAGCGTAATCTAATTTTTGACTCCAGGGTCACACCTTAAACAAACTTGATTCTTCATGTCCTTAAGTGACTTCTTTCAAACGCATTTAGCTCAAGGCCTTCTAGCTTATCAGAAGAATATTGTAAAAAATTTGTCAAATTTTATCCCAAATTGGAGCCCAAAAAGGCACCCCTGGGAGCACAGACCGTTCCTTTGAATAAATCGGAGTCTCCTTAACCTAGGGATGCCTTGTACCAAGTCTAGATGAACTTGGTCAAGTAGTTTTGGACTAGAAGTCGAAATTGTGAAAAGTTAACATATATCTCAAAATCTATTTAATCTATTTTTGACCCAGGGTCACGCCTGAAACAAACTTGAACACACTTGAGCAAACATGCCCTAATGTTACTATATACCAACACATTAAGCTTTTGGTCTTCTAGATTCTCCGAAAAAGATTTTTGAATATTTGTAAAATTTTCCTCCATTTGGCTGCTGAACAAAATCTCAATCCCGGACGGGGATACTTCCTACCAAGTTTGTATGAAATTTGTCTAGTGGTTTTAGGAGAAGAAGTCGAAATGTGAAAAATTAACGACGGACGACCAAGACGGCTGACGATGACGACGTACGATAATGTCGGACGACGGACATGATTTGTGTGAGAAAGGTTCACCTTGGACCTTCGGTCCAGATGGACTAAAGAAAGTACACAATATATTTATACTATCATTTTAGTATATTTTCGACACATAGGGATGACGGTAAAAAATGTATCATGGTATAATTCCTTTTAATGGTTATCCCTATTGCTTTTTTCCCGTTCGTGTCGCCGCCTCTCTACCTGTCCTATCGTTTTTTATCCCTTTGATCTTTGGTCACAATATCTGTGATAAACTCTAGAAACTACATTATTCCCTAATTAAACAAACAAACAATCATCTAGGGGGACTTAAAAAGCAAAAGAAGAAGAAGAAGAAGAAGAAACGTAGTGAAAACAGTATGAGTGGAATCCACAGAACGAAAGACATTGCCTAACAAACAAATACACTTTAGGTTGATGTAAATCATCTCAACATCTATCTGCCAATATTAAGTGTCCGAAAAATCTAAACTAGTAAACCGTAAAAGTCAATAGTAAACACAAATGTTGAAGATAGCCATGTAGCATAAAGCTGAAAACGGTGGCTAATAAGTAGTAGATTCATAGATTCCACATATAGTTATGAATATGAATAGTGACATTGAGGAACAATCGATGTGCTTGCAGAGTTACAAAAGTTACACCTAAGCCAACTCAAACTGCTAGGAAAATAACAAAGGGGATGGGAAGGGGGATTAGTGACCGTAGGAGAGTTACCATTTACCCCTTTATGTGTCAGGGGGAAAGGGGAAACAACTAAATTGGCTTAATTTATTTCTACAACTTCAGTGTAAACTCAGAAATAATTAATAACGCGAAGTCCAACTAACAACCAGAAGGATAGATATATCATATTGATGAATTATACATGATTGTTCATAACAAAACATGAATAAAGGGTACTAGGTCAAGAGTTGGTTATTAAGAAAGTCAAACAATAACTTCAACTCAACGCGGGGAATGTTAAAACAGTATGAGTGAAATCAACAGAACGAGAGACATTGACAAACAAACAATAGCTGCATCAAACAATCAAGTACCAGAATGAAAGGAATTCAATCGACATCAAAACAATCCTGAAGACTAGTAATCCATGCGGACCGATTAAAGAATCACATGTCACCATAAAAATATGTCACTTATATAGAATTGAAATAGCAAAGGAGTTAACAGGATAGGAATAGAAGCAGCAATAATTATCATGCAAGCAAATCGATAAAGATAGAACGACAAGGAGTAACCACCCTCCACATGACTGTTTTCTACATATCATATTTAATCATATAATATAATTGAAGATGGATGGACTGACTTACTTGCAATTAAGAAAAGGGGGTTGCAGAAATGTGTAAGCCGAAATATCAATCAATCAAGCACATACATGTAGAGTACATTTAAGTATGAGGCCAAATGAATGACTGGGAGTTAAGAATCTCAAACTATGACGTAGGGATTATATATATTCCTTTGTAAAAGTGTAGAAGTGGCTGTGTCACTCTATCTACAATGAGAGAACTTTCAACGACGTTGATATTGTATTAACACAACCGGAACTCACAACCGTGTATACTATGGGGTTCGCGACGGGGTAATTCACACAGAGCTATGACCCCTTCCTCTTATAAATATCATATTTATCGGAGGCAAGATTCAGATTGCATTTTTGTATTCAATAAACACAATTGTGCGAAAACAAATATAAATAAAGAGAATATATCAGACTGACGTCTATCACAGCCTGAGGTCAGTTCAAACAGCAATACAAGTTTATCAACAGAAATAGCATTATTATTTAAACATCAAAAATCCTGGTCTAATAAAGTCGAAGATAAACTTTATATGGGTTACAAGAACTTCAATAAAAACCGATAAAAGACCAAACTTAAACACGCGAAAAAACAGAATCAACAGAACATTAGCTATTGACAAACAAACAATAGGTTTATCAAACAATAACCATCAGCATAAACTTGCAAACTGAGATCGGCATTAAATAATGACGTAAACTCATCCATACAAAAACCAAGACGATGTTAAGAAGATATAAGTCCGTTGGCATGGTTTAATAAAACTTAAACGGGACACACACAAAAAGAAAACACAATGAAGTACATTTCTTTAACTACAAAGGTGAGCATATCTAACTACATATGTGTCACCCGCCTTCATGCTTCCACGTAAACTTGGTATATGGCATCATTTTCCATAGCGCGTTAAGATGTGCGTCACAACCAGAATCTAAAAATATATTGTGACCAAATACCAAAGGAGAAAACCAAGTGCCAGGACAAAAGCAGTAATGATAGCACAAGAAGGAGAAGGGGCCCTTGAAACGCTTGTACCACATACTACAGCTGAGATGGCATACTAATAGTAGTAAGGTTAGTTCATAGAACTTATAACTTGAACTTTAACTGATTTTGAAATAGTAAACGTAGCGTAGTTAATACAAAACAACGCTCGTGAGTTTAAAGTACATTTCACAACTTGGCGAATGAAAATGATGAGCTAAGGAAAAGAATAGACACATTAGAACATACTTCATAAAAGCACATGGATGGTATTAACAGTTTTATGTTTAGAACGACAGTTCGGAACGAAAAACAAGATTACCTTGAACAACACAACAGGCTCAACAGAATCAGAATCCAGAATATATGGTGTGCCAGATAAATTTGACGAATCTGCCATTGAGAGTATCTCAACGACAACTGAACTTGTCAAAACTAAGTTAGGCTTGGACATTCAAGAGTCGGACATTGATATCGCATACAGCTTATGCAAGTATAGGGCTCGACAAAATCGAGGAATAATAGTTAAGTTCGTTAGAAGGATGCATAAAATGGTTGTGATTCAAGATCGTAGAAAACTCAAAGGAACTGGTATTTTGATCTTTGAAGACCTAACTAACAAAAATAGACAAGTTCTCAATGACCTCATAAAACGCGACGATGTCCAAAGTGTCTGGTCTCATAACGGCAAATTGTTAGCAAAGATTTCTAATAATATAATTCGATGATTTGGCCCAGCACCGCGTAAATTCATAATAGACATATTCGTAATCAACTGTTCACTCAAGCGTTCACAGTGGTAAACTACTAGAGAGAATACGTACTTTACCATTTAAAACGTATGCACTGTATCATTGTTTTTAATTGTGATCTGAAATTGTTTAAAATGTTTGAAGCTAATTATGTCTATTTTTAGACGATAAGTTATCATTATATCATGTTTGCATCATCTGGTTTACTTATTATATACTTAAATTGTTTTGTAAATGCTTTTTCAAACCAGAGACCGACACCATCAATGTGTACTTTTACATGATTATGTTCTATACAGGAATACCTAGATGTCATATTGTTTAATTTACATGATATGTGTACACAGTGGTGTACAATTACATAACTTTAAACATATATGTATTACTATATAAGCATATTAGTTATAGTTATATACATTATACTGCAAGCTAGATACACGACCCGTTATGAGACTTAAAGCAATTATATATATAGTACACCTATCACACCTTTGTAAGAAGGTGCGTAATTTCAATAATTTGTTTAATTTAATTTCTTTCATAATTAATGCATCCGGTAACGCGTAGCCGGATACTATATGACACGCCACCATTTAATCATTTATTATGAGTATTCACATATCCGGCAGGGAAAATTTGATGTCAACGAAAATTCTTTTTTATTTCTTATTGGTTTCTCAAACTCCATGCGATAACATCAGGAGGTTCTCTGGTACTTTTGGTGCAGTTGTGTACACATTATTTCATATGTATTACCATCAGAAATGTATCATAGCCCTTTATGTAAATAACATTGTCATCAATCTGCAACGTTAGTGCAATGCTCATGTTGCTGTTACTCGTGATCACCCATGTGATGTAGCTAAGCTTTTTAAGTACACATGTATACTTGATATTAATCACATTTTAGTGTCCGTTCATACTCTGAAACATGAAACGTTATTGTAAGGCTGTTACTCGTGATCATCCTTGTGACGTTGCTAAACTATGTAACTAGATATAAATCACATTTTAGTTTCCGTTCATACTCCGCAACATTTAACGTTAGCGTAAAGCTATTACTCGTGATCACCCATGTTTAGTAGCTAAGCTTTTAAGTACATATGTATACTCGTGATATAAATCATACTTAAGCTTCCGTTTATACTCGAAACATTAAGTTGTATACTATTTGACCTCGCCGTTTTTTTTCGTATAAGCATCATGTAATATTTACCTCTCCGTACCTACCCTTGCCGTCTGAGAATTATGTTACGCATGTCCCCTTTTCTAAACTCCCTCATTATACAGACTTTTTTATCTTTTACCTTCCTTCTCTGTCCCTGTCCCCCAATTTGTATCCTAGCACCTGTTGTAATAGTTCATTAATTCTTAACTAGTATAATTGGTTGGTGGTGGTAGCAGTTGTATATCTAATTTATATCACTGAAAATTAGCATTAAGACAGGAATATAAATGCTATCAGTTAATTGCCAAGGTCTATGTGATAAACTAATACAGTATGTAAATAGTAAAAGTAGTCTATTTTTGGGGCTATAACCAGGTTGAAATCTCCACATATCATGATTATATCTTTATTTAATTCTTCACAAACAGAACAAACTTGATGATAAAATGTTGGTTTGTCGCTGTTAGGACTGTAATAAACTGTGGCTTATATTAATCTCTGGTTTTCTTTTCCTATATCTAAAACTAAAAAGTTACCTTCTTTGTCCCTTTTAATATTTAGAGTTTTATAATAACAATTATTTTTTAATGAGTATGACTACACCCCTTGAACTAGAACTAAAATTACTAAAATAACAGTCATGACCCCACTCCACTTTTACTTTGTTTATTATATTGTCAGTAAAGTGTGTATCTTGTGAGCAGTAAATTGAGTAGTGTTTATCTTTTAGGTATGAAAACGTATCTAACCGTAGAATAAAAAGAGACATTATGCTAAAAGAGTATAAGGATGATGGTATAAAAATGATAAATATACAAGCTTTTATAATCTCAATGAAGGTAAAATGGATAAATAGGCTCATGAATAAAGGCAATCGAAGTTGGAAAATGATAATAAATAAGTCAATAGACACGCACAAACTAACTAACTGTAGTGATGAGTACATTATAGATAAATGTAAGGGAATGAAAAATGCTTTTTGGATAGATGTGCTGAAATCATTATAAACGTTAGTAAAGACAACTAAAAAGACAAATTATTCAGAATTTCTTATGACACCATTATTTTTTAATTCAGAAATAATCATTGGTAACTCAAGCATTTACTTGAAGGAATGGTATGAAAAAGACGTTTACTATGTAAATGATTTGATGAAACATTTCAAGAATCTAAAACAAAATTCAATTTACATACTGATTTCCTCAAATTTCATGGTATAATAAATGTAATAAAGAAATCGAAAAGAACACACAATTTCATAAATGAAGACCAAGTGAATATACTTCATCCTTTTAAAGGAGCGAAGTTCATACATGATAAACTAATACAGAAAGAAATGTATCCTATTTCAAAAGTCACATGGTAGGACATATTCAGCTTCAGGAAAACAGATTTCAAGAGATTATTTCTTTGTTCATTTAAATCAACAATAAATCCAAAATATAAATGGTTTTAGTTTAGAATTAACCATAGAATCAAAACAACTAATTCCTTACTTAAAAAATGGGTAAAGTTGAATCTGAATTATGTATTTTCTGTAAAAGTGAAAAGGAAACCATAGAACACTTATTTTTGGATTGTACTGAAGTGCAATGACTTTTATGCACTTAGAGCACCTAATAGATACACATCATGTAAACTTCAGTTTTAATAAACAGTCAATTATTTTAGGATTTTTCAATAAAAGATTTTTAAAAACTATGACATCAATGATGACATCCTTTTTTCTATCAATTTTAATATTTACAAAAGTAACTGTACTTCAGAAAACCTTTGCATTCAGATATTAAAAAGAGAAATAGAGAGTGTTGTTTAACTCATAAAAAATATAGTGAGATTAATAGGGTTAAGTTCATAGTCCCTGTAGACAAAGTACAATTTTTTTCCAAATATTATTTGGGATATCATGGTTCCCGTATATATATATATATATATATATATACATATATCTTTTCTTTTTTTCCCCACTTAACCAACTGCTACCACATTTCAACAACAACCACTAAATGTACCGAGATGTATTTTAAAATATACTTCCTTATAACAATGAAACTAACAACCTTTTTCGTTGTATTTATCAACTACTTCAGAAAACCTTTGCATTCAGATATTAAAAAGAGAAATAGAGAGTGTTGTTTAACTCATAACAAAAATATAGTGAGGTTAAAAGGGTTAAGTTCATAGTCCCTGTAGACAAAGTACAATTTTTTTCCAAATATTATTTGGGATATCATGGTTCCCGTAT
>JAUMGZ010211228.1:0-22427 GCA_032359645.1 Pododesmus macrochisma | reverse complement strand
TGTGATGTCGATTTAATTAATTACATTCCGGTGCTTCATTGTTTGCCGCAGTTATTGTTTGTTTGTCAATGTCTCTCTTTCTGTTGATCCTATTCATACTGTTTTATATTCATTTGATAGTTTCTTGCTAATAATATGTATGCCAACCTAGTTCGATAGAAGAGTAGGCGGAACGCCGTTGCATGGGCTCAACATTCTTTTTGAACTATCTCTATTCCTTTCGTTTCCCGTTCCTATCGCCGGTTTTTCTCCTATGGTCTTTTATCACAATATCGGCGAAAGATTCTGGATGTGACGTTAATCCCTAATAAAACAATCAAACTTTGGTTTGCTATATATACATGCATAGGTATATTGACTATTGCAATGTGAATATTTATCACAGTTTGCAAATGGAATAAATGGTTGATGCGCTGTGCCACGGTGAACATTTTTCTTCATATATATCATGTACGATATGTATTAAACATTTCAAATAATTTCTGGAAACTACTTTTCACTTAAAACAAAACGGCTTAATATAAAATGAAATTATTACAATTAAACAGAGCCTACTATTCCTCTTTGACAATTGCTTGCGATCTGTGAGAATCTCTATAACTGTTGTATATAGCTGCCAGAATATACGTGACTCTGTGTAGAATTGCTAGAGCTGATATATCAGCCAAAAACGTTAGTGTCAAGATGTAAGATTACAAATGATCAATTTTCCATTTATTTGGATTATTTGATAAGGGAAAGTGATATTGTGTCATGTAGTGGAAGGCAGGGAGTAGAAGCAGAAATATGGAAACCAGAAGCCATAAATATGAAATGATATATTGAAGGAAATGATAATTGCGAGGAATCGGTCTTGATATCAATAGAACTCACAAGGAATCCTATGAACGTTGATCAGCCAATTCTTCTCTCAGCTTGCTACTATAACTTATTTATAATTTCCATGAAAATATGCGGTTTCACTTGTTTCGCCTTATCTATGTTTTAACAAACCATCTGTCAGATGAGAACAAGTTTATTGAGTTCATTTTATTATTTAACTGTTAAAAATGATAATTTCGTAACGAATGCGAAGTAGAGACGTTAATTGATCATGTTGGTTATACACTTAGAGTCGTTACCACATTGGTTCTATCATATAAAGTATTACAAATATAGTGGTATTTTAGTGTTCTAAAACTGTGAATTATATTGAGTATTTTTATATCTATATATATCCTTCCGTCCTTCTTTGTATAAAAGGGAGACGAGACATTCAAATACCCTTATAGAAATTTTTTTTCAGTACTTGTATAGAAGGTCCGAATAATTTCAGAAAAATATTTCAAAAACCTACCAGCGTTTGATAATAAAATGTTTTAAGTAACTTTAATATTTTCAAGAATTTGATTCCAAAAATCTAGACAAGATGCAGTATAGCGAACTATCTTAGAAATACAAGAACCATAACCGTATAATCTAGACAAATCTCCGTCAATCAATGGTATTTGTTTGTCTGAATTTTATTTTTTGAGTCTTGAGTAATTTGATCTATATATGTTGTTTAGATATTGGCGTTTTTAGGGTTTTTTAACAACTGAAGGATGGGTGAAAACAAAAAGCAGGTTTATGTTCTTGTTTTCATATATGACAGCTAATTTGCTTTCGAATTATGTTATAATTCTTTTCTCCACTAAGGACATTTACGCTATGTGGGAAGTTAGATGGTCTACATATGCTTAACCGTAACGGTGTTTCTGAGTGACTTCGAAAACTATATTAAATTACTGCGTTTTTTTTATATTACCAGTAAGGCAACCATGCCATTAATGCTAAACGCCAGACAAGTGTCAGCGCGTCCTTTGAAATGAACGCTTATTTGACCTTCCCGTATGCACACATGTTGAACCCTCTGGCATGAAAAGAAATCCTTATATAACGTTCGAGAAAACAGTTACAAAGTTGCATCATTCAATCCCCTTCTTTGCACTTTTAATATTAGTTAAAATTTAGTTGTCACATTTCTATCCCCGTTCCTCTGATTGTTTTCTGTTTGGCTCAGTTTCATTTAACATAGAATAAGTCAACAAAACATTAAAGACTTTAATTTTTCAAACAAAGAAATTCAGAATTAAATCAATAAAAGTAACCCTGTTAACAAAACAGGCATGTCGTTGTCATACTGCCCTTAGAACATTGTCAGATCGTATTTCTAGTTTTCGCTATTGTTGAACCGTTGTTTGCATTTTCAGTATGTCTTGATTTTGTAGTGATCAATTTCATTCTGTTTTTCGACAATGTTATAATTTGGACATCAGAGTCTGTTAATGTTTATTATATAACATCAAAATACATGTCATACACGAATTGCATCTTTTCTTTCCAACTGTTGGTTATTCGCTCTTTTTATAAAACTGTTACGACTTTGGTTAAAAGGTTTGTACTTTAAGCCAACACGTGGGTTAAAACCGCTGGAAGAAAGTTTTTCGACATTTTCCTGCATGTTCTAATATAAATGACAAATATATTTCTGGAAAATTTTTATATTTCATCGTCTTGTTAGTTGAAAAAGTAATTATTAAGACAATTTCATTATATTTTACATTTAATGATATAAAAACACAATTTTCAACGAAAAGTTGACAAATTGATTCTATAATGCGAGGTTGTTGATACACATTCAATTACTTATCTTTTTGTTATAATAAAAAGTAACATAAAGGAGAAACGTACACTATACTGACCAAAACATATTAAAAATATACTATAAAATTGTTTTTCTCAAAAAAACAATTCCTTGTAAAACCGTTCAAGAGTAAGATCATAATTAACTTTTTAAAAACAATAATTTATAGAAACATCAACCTCCCCGGATTTAAAATATAACCCGTAATTGCAGGAAAGTGAAAACAAACCAAGATGTTTTTTGTACCTCCCTTGTTAACCTGTATACAACAAAACCAATTTTGTTTACTAAAAATGCACACATCAACATTAAAGAAAATTACTAAAAAATAAGTATGCATGCACCCTTTTTATCTGCTGCTACATTTGTGTTGATAAATGACACAAATGACTTAAATGTACCAATACCGAGACAACAAACACGTTTTAGAAACACGTCAAACTTTAGGACTTTTTTCTTCTTTATTACTTTGCAGAATGGCTTTCCAAATTGGCATGCAACACTAATTTATATATAAGGTGTCTGGTTACAATTGTGAAACTTTCCAATTATATAGGACATGATTACGCAATGATTTGCAGCTGATATAATTAAAATACGAAATAACTCGTAACGATAAAATCATTATAAAACCAGAAAAGACGTAATTAACGAACACACATTAACAGACATGCACAAATTAAAAACTGCAAATAAGACAAATATAGTAATTTGTGCTTGCAAGTCTCATTAAAACTTTGCAGCAAAACTGCCTTTTTGAAAATGTAAATCTTCATCAGATTCTATAGCTATGCTTTCACAGAGTCACTCGTAATCTACAAACTTTATTTTTACGGTTTCTTGACATAATGTACATTATTTCCTTGTTGATAATTGTAATCGTTAAGGGGAATAATACTTTCACGAATCCCAGCCTGTTATCTTAGATGGCTACTTGAACACAAGCAGCAATTAAAGGGCTATCTGCTTCTAAGTCCCACCGAAGTAGCTAATTTGTCAGCAAATGCCATTTTGTCAATAAATGTGTGCTTCAACAAGAACATCCGTCAACGTTGATTGCTATCATGCACCACGGATCGTTCGTTTAGTCTTTATCATTAAGAGCCATTATTTTTTTCGTAGATGACTGCATTTGATCATCACATAAAGTAAATATTTGTTTTCTTTCCAATTGTATATAACATTATGGTTAGTAGTTGAATGCAACTGAAACCGGATTGCTGTGCATATACAAAGGCCGGTTCATAACATTATTGGTTGTATCTGCGATGCAACATAATAAAAAAATGCAACCTTAATCATGCCTCCGATAAATATGATATTTATAAGAGGAAGGAGCCAAAACTCTGAGTGAATACCCCGTCCCGAACCCCAGAACTACCTCGAAGCTGCTGTCATTAATGGACGCAAGCGTAGAATTTATTTTAAATAGACAAGACTTCAGTAAATCAAAGTTACAGAACCAAAGAGTTTCACACACAAAAGTAAGGAAGGAGACATGGTTTAGTAGTAAATACGAACAACCAAGTCGATATTAAAAATACGTAAGTCCACAGACATACCAAATAAAAACGTTGGACGCACACAGACAAAAAAACCAAATATTCATTTATTAACTACAAAAGGAAACATCACGAACGTCTATGAAACAACTAGAGGCGAAACCAGATGCCCGCGATATGTAAGCGTTTCCTGCTCCACATGTGTTACCGGCCGCGAAGCCCCGTGTCATTCCGGTGTAAAGCAACCCCTTCCACTGTTAAAAAAGAGACATATGTCCCAATAATATTATGTCCCTTCTAAAGAGATAAAAAAGCAAAGGAGAAAACCATTAACATGATAGGATTAGAAATAGCCATAAAACCCATTACCGCCTTCTACATATTATATTATATTATATTATCAAAGACTGACCGACCGACCGACCGACCGACCGACCGACCGACCGACCGACCCGACCGACCGACTGGGGAGGGGCTTGGTTGCAGAATTATGGAAGCCGAAGTGTCAATCAGTCAAGTACACAAATTTAGAATACTGGTAAGCCAAATGAAGGACTGAGTTAAGAAACTCAAACTATGACGTCGGGATTATGTCTATAATCATATCAGAAACAGAATTGTCAAATCTCTTTTCTGTATCTTGATGGCGGCCATTAAATTTTCTGAATGCAGACCGAAGGCTGGGTAGTGTATAACCCTGCCTCAAAAACGTAGATGTCAACAACAATCCTCTAGTGACAAAGTCATGGTAGTGAAAAGACGCTCTTGAATATTGAATTTGCTTTGACACATAAACTCCATAAGCATGTTAGGTGGGTATGTTGCTGTCTAAGAATGGGAAGTTGACTGTGGGAAAACTGAAGTCGTCACGTTTGGTGGAAAAAGGTACCATTCGTGTCGATTTTTAGTCGGAGGTCTAAGTATGAGGCAGAAAAGTCGGTGTCAGTAGTGTCTTTAATGGATATATAATGTCCACGTAATCACCAAAGTATTTATTCTTCAATGATAAAACGTCAACAGTGATAAGGGTTGCCATACACCGGAATGACATGGAGGCATCGCGGCGGGTGACACATGTGTATCAGGAAACGCTTACATATCGCAAGCACCTGGTTTCGCTTCTAGTTGATTTTAATAAATGTTCGTGATGTTTCAATTTTTAGTTAATAAATGTATATTTGGTTTTTTTTCTGTGTGCGTCCAACGTTTTCTTTTTGTGTGCCAATGTCCATGGACTTACGGCTTTAGAATTTTCGAATTTACTACTTGAGTAAACAACCGTTTTAACATCTTGAGTAATTAACCATATTTACATCATATCCGTTCCTTCTCAGAATGAGGGACTGTCTTCTAGCATAAGCTTGATATGTGAACGTCAATAACAATATTAGATCATTACGTAGATTAATCTTAAGTGACCTTGAATTTTATGCTTTTCACCATTCTAGCTTCCCAAAATCTGGTTGTAAGTTACAGTCTTTAATCCTTTTTAAACCAATCTCATTGTGTTTTGGATTGTTTCTCTTGATGGGTAATTAAACTAGTGTTTGTCACGGTTTTCAATCGTTATCTATTCAGGATACACAAGGTAGCTTCCATTCGCTTCCATTTTAAAGGGTATTAATTTAATAAATCTCTATTTTGATTTTTTCTTGTGTGATTTATTTGACTTAGTGTTTAGCTGACATCCAGCAAAATACTTGAAAATTGTGGTTATTATTTGGAATTGTTTGAAGCACATACGACGGTGTGAAAACGCATTAGTATAGTTAAATGCTTAAACGTTACAAGATAATATATGAATTATAGCGTCGTTGCAATTGATTAATGATTTGTAAGTACGGTGCATATAGCAAGCCATATTAACATTTAATAACAGAACAACATGTACTATAAAGAATATAACATATCTCGTCAACTTTGTGAAATATTCTATATACTGACCTATACTAGGTAAGGTATTTTCTTAAATCATAAGATATTTTGTAAACCTATTAATATTTGTGTGTAGGATAAATATTTTAAAAAGTCTTGAAGCTATCTTAACAAATTATGTAATATCTCCTTTAATATACAAAATATCTTTTGTACACGATATCTCATAAACTAAGTTTAAACAATATTTTATATCAATATTTCACAAATCAAATGGTAAATACAAAGTTAATTTACAAGTACTTGGTTTCGGAAAAAAGTTAAAACTTGTATTCTCAATTTCTTCACATTTACATAACGGGCATCGACAATGTTCTTGGAAGAAAAAAATATTCAGATGAGGATTTACAGTGAAGGCAAATGCGAGTGTGTATAAAAATATAATCATATACAGATTTTAAAGAGATATATCTGAAATATAGAAAATATCCTATTTTACATTTCAAGATATCTCAATAACGTTTTGAGATGTTTCCATAAACTTTAAGATATCTCATAAAGTATACGAGATGTATCGTAAAGTTTATGAGATATTTTGTTAAGTTAAGGGATCGTTCATACAGTGTATGGGATAATCATATACTTGAAAATGCATCTGATATACATGTAATAAAAAACATTTATGAGATTTCTTTTTGTTTATAATCTTATTTGTTATACCTCATATAATAATAGAAATATATAATATAATTAACATACACATATCCATCTTACATACTCTATAAGGAATCTTGGTTTGTTATTAAATGATAAAGATGGCTTGCCATGGGTACAATATAAATATTTTTTTTCTGAATGTGAGTGGTACGCATTATACGTGAAAGGCTATGGTACTCACATTGATGATTTCTGAAACATTTCATCTTAAGGATTGTCTCGAAAAATTGCAATTTAATATATTTAGTTACATTTGCTGCGTGTAATTTCTCTAACCAATATATTTCTACATAGCATCAAACTTCTCATTTACCGAAGGATTTATATTCAACAGAATAAAGGTTATATACGAACAAAAAAGTGTTAACCTCATCAAAAGTCACGATCAGAATGAACTTGCCAACTGAAGGGCATTTAAAATTGGCGTTAAGCCAACAAAAACGATATTTTATTGTTAAAAAATGCAATTCATGTTCATCAAAGAATTGAGAAATTTATACTATATTTAAGTATATTATCTTTTTAAAATTAAATTTGCAGGTGGAAAATGCATCAAAAGTCAATTTCTCTGCAGTAATGGACGTTGCCTGAATCAATCAAACGTTTGTGATGGTGAATGCGATTGTGTCGGAACATGTGATGACGAAAATAATTGCCGTAAGTTAGCATTGCTTAATAAAACAGGAACAATCGAGTTTCTTATTTTTTTATATATTTCCCGCAGCTTAACTCCAACAGGGAGTTCAATAAGTGTTGCAATACATCCCAATTTGTGTACTATTATAGAGTAGAGATTTTATTTGTGTAATGATAATTAATGCACCACTTATACATATTTGTAAAAGAATTCCCGCCATCATGTCAGGAATTTGGAGGTATCAGGATAGCAGTACCACATCAATGAAAAGTGAGAATATAGTTGACTGTCATGACCATTTAACACAAACATTAATGAGATAAAACTGCCTCTGCCTGTATCTGTATGCAAGCGCCCAGTTTTATCACTCAAGGTGGCATTGATAAGCACATGGCTATGTTTACTTTTAAAATAAGTTCCATAAATGTGTTAATGACTTCATCATGCTTGAAGATATCAGAAATATTGTAGCAATTTATGTTAAAATATAATAATATACACAAACTTATTGTGAAAAAAAATTAAAAAATTATGAACGCCTTCTTATATTCAGGAATCAAAAGTGCCTCAAGGAAACCAGAGAATATGCCTCTTACATGTAACACACGTCTAAGACATATAGATAGAGTTCAGTTGTGTTTACCCAAGTATGCATTGTTTGTTTTCTGTCGTGTCAGTGTTCATTCGATACTACTGTATTTTCCATTTGTAAATGTATTTTTTTTGTTCTTTAATTCAACAGAAGCAAATGTATGTACTGTTAGTGAGAGCTATATTTGTAAATGGAACCAGAAAAGCCAGCGGTGTATAGGCAAAGAATACCTATGTGATGGAATCAATGATTGTCTCAATACACAGACAGGGGCTGATGAGTACTATTGTTGTGAGTATTAACCTTTTCTAAAAAATAATAAAGACGCAACGAAATTGTCGGTATGTGATACATTTACGATAAAAACGATAAAAAACCCCACAAAAATGTAAGACAAAATGTGTAAGAAAGAATCCACAAAATATACAGATTTACGGATAAAATAAAATGTAAAATTGAAAATTGGGCCATTTAAACAAAACCTTACTTGTTAATATAAAACCAAAAATTGAAAATACGTCGAAGAAGATTTATAAATGTCAAAGGCATACATATTAGACTATACAATGCATATTATTTTGTGAAGTTAAAGAATATAATTGTTAGGACCTATAAATTACAAATGACTTATAATGACTGTAAACCAAATTAACCTATCAACATAATCAAACTTGCCAATTTATAGATTCGACCTGCTCACTCTGGACGGTTTTGCTGAATTGAAATTTGCACATTTTATTTGTTATATTCACAACTACATGCCAACCAATCTAAAATTGTGCCTGATTGATCTTATAATACTGAACTACTATCTTGACAATTGAGAAAATGTGAGCATCGACCATTACAATGTGGCTTTAATAATTACAATATACTTCATTTTTACTCCGAGGGTATTCTTATAGTTGAATCCGCGGCCTTGTGTTGAACTTGACAACGTAAATTGATAAGAATTGACAGAACTGTGGTGGCTTTTCATGTTTTACTTGTGAATGTATGAGAGCGTTGCTTGTACACCGGCGTGAATTCCTTCTCACTGAATGAATATTAGTGATGGTTGTGTCACCACTTTTCTGACTTTTCTGGTTTTACGTTGAAATACACGTAATCAATAATTATACACTGTCGTAGCTTTTTGTTTTACTTGTGAAGGTACTTTCTTTCAGTGGTGACATGCATTTTGGAATCATATTACATTAATATAACGTTTTATTTTTAAATTTGAAATCTCATAATGTTTTATGTCAAATTTGTATAAGAACTCTTTTGTTGCACTATATTAACAAGTGCATTTACATAAAATTCATTGAGAAATGTTGTGATAAATGTTCTAAAGATTCCACTCATTTTGTTTTTTATGTATTCGTTTAATTTTTGTTTTGAATCTAATGTAGTTTTTGTAATGCTGAATAAATTGCACAAGAAAATCACGATTCAGAGATTTATTTTCTAATTAACCATTACATATCAAGTTCCGTCTACGACGCAGGAGGACAATGAGGCCACATTACACAATTTGTATTACTCTTCTAAGAACAGACAATTCGATTTAAATTTTTAGATATGAAAGTTATGATCAGACGTCGTTACATAAAACTATTCAAAGTGTGCCTTATTTAGCGACAAAAGATTCTAGCATTGACAATTATTGCCAATATAATGGATACACAGGCTTTTGTAATCAGGTGTCAAGGCGCATTAGGAAGTGAGAGAGATGATTTATGGAGTCCTATGTGATCAATATCATTTGTACGTAGTGCGTAATCTGTCTAAACGTGTTTATCTTGGAGTGCATATGTTAAAATGTGGTCAATTAACACACTACACACCCACATTTTACTTTTTTTCTTGAAAAAATGAAATAAAACTTTCAATTTCTATGTTTAGAAAAAAAGATCGGACTGATTTACGATAGATTTGATGAGATAAATGCATTACGCTTTTATGAAGTACATACAAATATAATTTTTACTATTCGTGATGTTATAGCCCGGTAATCTTTGTCTAAATAAAGAACAATTTCGCACACAATAAAATCCATGAATAGATCAATTCGGATAAATACTATTTTTGCACACAATAAAGCATGACACGTATGACTATAAAATGTTTAAATATATATATATATATATATATATGTCTGTGTGTGTGTGTGTGTGTGTGTGAACTTAATGACAGAGGATATATATAAAAAAAACCACTTTAGTACGTGGAGTTCAAATCAATGTTAAAAACAATTTATTTTCTTAAATTTTCAGTTTTATTTTAAAATTGTAATGATTCGTATTAAATTGGATCTTTGAGTAATTGTTAATATCGTTTATTATTGTAATTTCATTTACATCAAACCCTAACGTAAATATGACATATTGTCGAATCAAATGCACTGCTGTCTAATGCACTGCTGTCTAATGCATCATCTACTTTTTCTAAATCCCATGGAACGAGGTGTTCGAATAATTAACGCACAATTCATATAAATATTTTGTGTTCTGCCTAAAGGAACTTAGAATTGGCATTTGGCTTCTTAATATTGTTCTTTAATTACACTTAATGTCGAGATGCTGTTTCGCACAGTTATCATTTTGATATATCTTCAGATATTTTTAAAGCAAAGTTGTTGTTCCATATCGCCGATATTGTCGATCTGCTCTCAATGCAATCATCTGAGTTTATGTTATGATTAATTAATTGGTTTCATTGTTAAGGTTATCCCACGCTACGAAGTAAAACCATGATTTGCAAAATTGGAATTGTCGCCGAAGTAGCATGTGCAATTCTCATACAATTTTCTTGAAATTATTGTGTTAGACTGCAATCAAAAGACCTAAGGTTGAGTTTGCAAAATAGACATATCCGGTAATTATTTAAGGCAAAATAAACTGTGCTGGTTATTTACAAAACTTGATTTTTATAAATTCAACGTTTTGCCAAAGTAACATTTTCATTTTTTGTCTAATTTTTCTGAATTCAGTTCAATTATTTTATCAACCTTAAATTTTAAAGCTCATCGGTATACCAGATGCACACAATATAAAAACATACACGTAATCATGTCATTATCAAAAAATCGTTCAGAAATCAATATTAATTTCATAACTATATTTCCTTTATTATAATTATCATCGGATAAGTTTGTACACTATTCATAGATGGTCCGTTCCAGTACTAGATCTACCTTTCAATACATTTTTGTTTCTAATACATGTAGTTATAAAATTGAAATATCAGTTAGAAGTTATATTCATATTCAATTTTAATCATAGAAGTAAATTCACATTCTTTGTATGTAATCTGTTCTCTTATACAGTACCTTCCAAATCCTATTGCAAACACATAAAGCTATAGTTTTAATTGAGCACATTGTAAAAGTTGTTCTGAAGTTTCTGATGACCTAAAAAATTACATTATAACAGAACTAACAAGATATTTGTAAAACCTACATTAAACTTTTATTTGATAAAATATGATATTTTATGTTATAAATTTTCCTAACAGTTGAACAGTAGAGTTTGCTCGAAAACTAATAATATACCATTTTCAACTCTTAAGGTATCGATTCATTCAAATCAAGGCCAAAATCCATCAGATCAGATACTCTTTATCTTTTAAACGATCTTGCTCACTCAAATGTTTTTCCTTTAAATATGTCATTCTCTGAATTTCAGGGAATATATCTAATAAGTGTAGAGACTTTAAGACAGGCTGGGGAACTAATAAGTTCTTTGTTTGTCCGGAGGGTCGATGCCTCCCGGCGGATGGACCAGATAATGTAGTATGCGACAATTTCTACGACTGTTTGAACGGTGAAGATGAAGAAGGCTGTCGTAAGTGTGATTTATTTTCACTTGTTACCTTTTTCAAGTAACCAGATATATCAAATAACAAGCTTGGTGTTCAGTTGTTCTTTTTCGGAAAAAACAAGAATTTTTAAAACTTGTACCAGGAAAAAAGTTATCTAGTTTTGTTTTCGTGAACGAGTATAAAGATCTCCACTAAAAAAGACACATGCACGATGAGGAATTGTGATGATTCATATGGAATGTCCACAACGAGCGTAATAATGCTATATATTTGTGTTTAATTCGCCAAAAAACAACACATATATAAGGAAGACAGGTGGCGAAACAAATACAAAAATTCGATCTGAAACATGCCTCCGAAAAAAATGATATGTATAAAAGGAAATAGCCAATACTCTGTATGAGACACCCCCGTTCCGAAACCCAGATCTTGCTTCGAAGCAGCCGTCACAAAACAGGGAAAACGAAGGTAATACGAAAAACCAAGACTATCTTCGAAAGTCATACACGTCCATTGACGTGGTAAACCATTGAAAAAAGCAGACGCGGAGAGAAAAGAAGAAAAGCAATACAAAACTAATCTATATGGACCAATAAACCAGTGTATATATTCGTGCATTAAGGACATGGTCAGACAAAAGTCAAAAGTGCAACCCAGTAGTTAAGCATAATGACCGCGTCAAAGAAAGATTACCAATTTACCATTCCGTGTTTACAACCATGTTCCCTTCATGAAGTCATATTGAAACTTACAGAAAAAATAATTAATATAGAGTGATATGTTGGTACTTTATTGCATTTTTATGTTCTCGCTGAGTGACAGTAACCTATTAATTGTGTTTCCAGTCCTTAGCTTTATGAAGTATATACATAATCATCGTTATCATATTAACAAAGATGGAAACATGACAATATGATTTACAAATGTTATAAAGTGATTGACTTTCATCAACAAGGCCATCTTATATAAAGTGAGTGTTGCGCTAGATTACAATAATGTGAATGATACAAAAAAAAACAATTATGAGAATGATTGAACTAAATAAAAATAGTATGAAAACACACGCGAGTCTGCAATGCAGGAGCCACACAAAGAGGGATAACTCTTGATAAGCGTAGTAATTGCAACACGAATGTTTAAAATGAGAATTCGTCAAAATGTAGAAGTTTTAAGATACAGAAAATGCATTATCTTAAATGCATAGAGTGAGACTTAGTAAACTTAGTGAGCGCTCAACTGGGACACTTTGTCGTATTCTATGTTATGTGTTATGTTTATTTTGTTATCCTTGCAACTCCCGAGTTTGTTTTTAATATAAATAATTCCCAATTGGACACCCTTCCACCGCTTGATGAATAGTAACGAACACATTAATGACTGTTCAACAACGAACTCAGGCTGAACTAAACATAAACTCATTTCAAACGGTACTTAAGAGCTTGACAAAACGACAAAAATGTAGACTAAAAAGGTTTACCATGTTTGAGCCTTACCACATACACATGAATTATTTGAATTTATTGTTTTTGATTTTGTATAATGCATATTCAAAAATTGAAATATAAGAATAAATCACTTTAACAAATTAACTTATTGTTTATTTATCTACGATGACCTGATGTACAGTAGAAACATTTGACTCATAAACTCTTTTATATTTATTTACAGATAAACCCGCGTGCAAAAGTGATGAATTTCAATGTAACGTTGGTCAGTGCATCAAACAGGACCTCCGCTGTGACGCCACCTATGACTGTAACGATCGCACTGACGAAATGAACTGCGGTAATATATTTTAACATACATCATAACGATATCATAGTCGACACTAAGAGCAAACCGTTTATCGGACGTGGTGTTATCTTAAGTATACATTGTATTCTTGGTGCTTATGTTTGGAGAGAGAGAGAGAGAGAGAGAGAGAGCGAGAGCGACAACGTAACATCTGCGTGTATCAGTCGCTGGTTCGATTCCCGGCAGCGCCACACCTATAATGGAAGGCGTTAAAAACTATTTAACCGCCTCGCTCCTTGCTAAGCACTCATCGTTTTATGTAGTAGTTTACAGGCTGGCTCGGTGTCAGGATAATGTGATCGGTGAAGTAGCATGCCAGTGTGTCTGTGGCATGATATTACAGTGAGACACAATATGAAAATGCCATCAGAGTGCACTGTCACAAGCAGACATCGTCTCGATGTGGCCAAGAGATGTGTTGGCGTGTAACCCGATACACTCAATAAACAGTGTTGCTTTTTAATTTTTGCTAGTCTGTAAATATATATGTAACTACAACCAAATATATTTACTGAAGACAACAGTAAGTAGTATTACGTTTTAAAATTGTCTCCATTGATTTATCGTGAAATGATAAGTATAATATTATCATATAATATCAAAAAAAGTCTTTCATTAATGTTTATTATATACCCGTAGATACATTCGTATGTCCTGCTGGAAAAAGAAAATGTAAAACTGGTCAATGCATTCTAGACGAATATTGGTGTGATTATAGACGAGATTGTCCTGACGGTTCAGATGAGTTGACTTGTGGTAAGTGAAGCAATCTTTTTGAATATTTTCATTTGAAACGCATTAATTGGTTTTAAGTTTTCTACCGGAAACAATAAGGAACCGAGGAAGAATGACATTTGAATTGGCGGGTCAGACGGTCAATTATTCTTAATTTATATATACAGTATCAGCCAAAATGTAGAGCTAATCACTAAAACATGTCACCAAAAATATAGGCAAGAGCCTCTATATGAGACACCCTCGTCCCGAATTCGAGGCCAAGCTCTTAAGAAAATGTCTTCAATGAACGCTTAAGAGAAAATGAATCTATGATAGAATAGACAAGACCTCAGTTAATCAAAGCTACAAAGCCAAAGAAGGAGGGTAAAATCAAGATGGTAATGAAGGACAAAATCACACCTCACTATTACTATTAAAGTAGTAAATTCGAAAAACCAAGACGTAAACTCTTCGTAAGTCCATGGACATTGGCAAACAATAAGACAACGTTGGACGCGCACAGAAAAATGAACCAAATATACATTTGGTAACCAAAAATGAAAACATCTATTAAAAAGCTAGAAGCGAAACCAGGTAATTACATCATAATCGGTTGTCAGATGTTATATTATTAGTTTGCATAGAAAATAACCTGCTTACATATTGACCTAGAGCGTTTGGGAATTTTTTTGTATTGATCATTCATAACCCACACTATTTTTTATATGCATCAATTGTAACTCTGGAAGCAGTTATGAGGCCATAGTATCTTTTCAATACTTGAAAATATAAGCAACATATTTAGTCTTGAAAGTTTTCAATGTGCTATAAGACGAGGTACCTGCTACATTGGATCGTGGAATGAATGCGGTGGACGTTCGGTTATCGAGTATTTAAGGACAGATTAATGAGATACTTCACAGTTTGCATTTCAGGAGTTTGTGATTCAAAGTTTTTAGAGTTAACACATTCCGAATGAGGCGTAATGAAGATCTATTGGTATAACAATTAAATAAACGTTATGTAGCTATTAAACATTTTCTGCTTGTTGATTGAATATTTTCCTTTACATAGTTAAGCTGTAGATAGAAGATGACACGTCTGTCATTAGGTTCAATGAAAAAAGACTGACACCTTGACGTGCTAACATTTGAATATTTTACTCTAGGTTATTAATTTTCACAATTTGCAATAATAAATGATGACTTATTTAAGCGAAATTTCTTTGTTGATTCTTAATTTGAAATGAATGCTTATTATTTATAATCACACAGCTGTTTTGCAAAAAAAATATCAAGAATTACACGCTTAAGAATGGAATACCAGAAAGTCAAATTAATGGTTTAAAGCAACATTATCAGCTTCTCGAATTATGAATGTAGAAGAATGTTCCCATTTGTTATCATATATCAACTATAAAGATATAAAGGCTTAATATTGTTTCGGTTTGATTATTCATTTGATTTTAGAATTGTTGAAGGTTATTTCTTTATTTTTAAGATTGCTACAGCTATTGTAATGGTATCTTTCATTCTATTGTTGTGTGTGTTTAAAAATAGCGGTAAGTATAATATGAAAGAAAATCAATCAATTTTTTTCAGATCGACGAAAGTGCACAAAGGACGAATTCACATGCAACGATGGACAATGTGTACCAATGGAAATGATTTGCTTCAAAGGAAAGAACACTGAACGACTTGGATGTAAAGATGAGTCACATTTAGGACGAGATCTTTGCCGTGAGTTAAATTTTCATATACATTTGCAGACATGTTCTACGGCATAATTTGCACATCATTTAAATATATATTCAGAACTTTCACATCAATATTTTTAACAAAAGATTGTTTTCCTCATTTTTGTAGCATTTGTTTTTATAATTGTTAAAAATATTTTCTCAAAATATATAACATTAGGATCAGCTAGTAACACAATCCAATTGTAGATAATCACTATTACTTTTCTACATTAGGGATTTAATTGAAGGACATACTACAACTATAAATTACATTGTAACTACTCTACATGAAATGGCGTAAGCAATGTTATCCAAAAAACTATTATGTCGAAGTTGTGGAACTCCTTTATATAAAATCAAGTAACACTTCTTCCGTTTGGACAAAATTTGTATATTACAAACAGCTGATCGTTACTATTCTGCTATTTTGTTCCGGGTATTTGTGTCCGATTGAATAATCATAAAATCCGTTTAAATAGTTGATCATTCTTGTATATAGACTTATTAATATCAAATAAGAACTCTCTTATTGCACACGTTAGATACATAGTCTTCCATCATTTGTGATGTTACTTTTATCTTGTATGTCAACTTCGACTTTCAAGAGTATTTTGTTTCGATGTTGTTGTGATAACAAATTACGACACCCGTTCGACTCTTCACCCCTCTAATAAACCTCTTTACGATGGACACACATATATTTAATATAGACTGTTATTTATTTGTTGCAATCAAATACAGTTACTTAAAAGGGTTGGATACAAACAACAATGATCTCGCAACACAATAAAACAGGCCATTCAACAGAAAGTACTTTATTGTTTAAACAAATCTTAAGTGTCTTTTCTACTATTCAATGGTTTCTTTTTAAAGAACCCTGACATGATAAAGATCCCCATGTAAGGTACGATAGAAGAGTAGGCGGAAACGCCGTTGCATGGGCGCATCCTTCTTTCTGAACTATCTCTATAACTTTCGTTGTTCCGTTCTTGTCGCTGCTTCTCCTCCTGTCCTATCTTTTGGTTTATTTCCTTTGGTCTTTTGTCACAATATCGGTGAAAGATTCTGGAAGTGACCTTAAGCCCTAATTAAACAAAAAAACTTTTTTTGTCAATCTGGACCGAAGGTCCAAGGTGGACTTTTCTCATATAAACCCTGTCCGTCGTCCGTCGTTACCTTTTGCTTCAAACGACATCTCCTCTGAAACTACTGGGCAGATTTCAACCAAAATTGACAGGAAGCATCCTTAGGGGAAGGGGATTCAAGATTGTACAAATGAAGGATCTGACCCCCAGGGGGACAGGTTGGCGGGGCCTAAAGAGTAAATTTGACAGTTTGCCTTTAAATACCATCTCTTCTGAGACTATTGGGCATATTTCAACCAAATCTGGCAGGAAGCATCCTTAGGTGAAGAGGATTCAAGATTGTACAAATGAAATCCCTGACCCCCAAAGGGACAGGTAGGCGGGGAAAAAAGGGGAAAATTTGACAGTTTGCCTTTAAACAACATCTCCTCTGAGACTTTTGGACAGATATCAACCAGATGGACGTTAAGGCCCCATGGGCCTCTTGTTTAGAATGATATTTTTCTATCTGGCAACAGGGAACTGGACGTGCACTGAGGATCAGTATAAATGTCGCAACTCTTACTGTATTGATATAGAACAACAGTGTGATGGCAGTCTTGATTGCAAAGACACATATCTAGACGAAATGGGCTGTCGTAAGTAATCTTATCGGTACCATGTAGATTTCAAAAGAGAAAATTACATTTATTTATACGTTTTGACACTATTGTTATACTGTTTATATTTACTTTTCATTTTATTGACATCTCCTTAAAGAATGCTAGATCATTTTTTTGATCTAACATGGTAGGAAACATTCCTAGGGGAAGGGGATTAAAAAGATTTTCAGATGATGGTTGGCACGCAGGGACATCCAAGGATAAAAAATGAGGAATATCGAAAAAAGTTTTAAAAATAAAATAAACAAATTTCAATATGAAAAATAAAATCATAGGCCTTCTCCAACTAGATGGACGTGAAGGCCAAATGGGCTTCCTGTTATATTTGTATATCACCGCATAACACGCTTACATTTGTGTTTCTTAATTTAACGTACTCATATATGTGATCGTACTAATTAATTGAAATGATGTTTTGAACCTCAAATAAATGTTTCTTGTTTACGCGCTCTATGCGTTAATTTCAGCATACATGTGTCCATACAAGGTATACATCTGCAATTGTCATGGTGACGAAATCGATTGTCGTAACTTAGGACTACACACATTACCGATTAATATTGAGTTGGAACCTGCAACTAAATAGTGAGTACACTCTTAGTTCATTAAAGTGACTATACATGTGTTTTCAACACGGATCAGTTCCGTCGGTTATTAAATATAATTAGTTGAAAACAAAGATATATAGCATCTTCAGACGAATTTTGTTTTTGAAATATAAATCAACAAGCATAAGTAACATATTGCATGAATGACATCGTCAAATCTAATCTCAAGACTTTTTCTTCACAAGGATTGAAAAGTACATAAAACAAAATACTATAAAAACTGGCCAGACAGCTGAGAAACTTCATCAGAGGTTACATAAACAATAACGTATTGGATGTCTATTTCAAATTCTAGTAGCAATCTACATGTCCAACTTTGAATGAAAACAATAAAAAAGAAAAATGGATTTGGGAAAAGACTCCTTATTGATCTTAAACCTTATAGTTAAAACAACTCTTCACAAATTTAAAACTATGAAAATGGATGTGTCTTTGGTGCCATTTTTTGAAAATTATTCCTTTTCTTGTTGTTTATATTAAGCTTTATTCTTTTTACAGCGTCATGAGTGGAAACTATTTTAACTTTACAATTTCAAAAACTACTTTTGAAGATTTCTCCAAACTTTTGTATTTGTAAGTATAAATACACGTAGAATCTCATATGTATCGTTATTGAATAACTTTGAATTGTCGAATTTGATGTTGTTGAAGGTTATATGCATCTTTAACAACAATATATTCAATAACGATTAACAAAGGAAGTGTAGGAGAAAATTAATTAAAAGATAAAACATAGCTTAAGCGCAGATAAGCGTCTATACGGTCACATAAAAGCTTATACGTCACTTGATTACTTTTATGTCATATAACTAATTGTATTTTAATTGAAAGTACTGTTGAATGTGTTTGAATGAGATGTTTCCTTAGTATTGTTAACAGAACAACATCATGAAATAAAGCAGGTAGAAACGGCGAATCGGTTGTAATTTAATGTATTTATTAAGTTATTTCCTTTACGTTACCTAGTTAAGCCCTCAGTTGATGACAATATGCACTGGTATCGTTGCTGATGTACATTGTATCTTGGGCAATACATATTTAAAAAACAACATTATGATTATATTTGTGCCCTAAACATACGACATTGAACGTTAACCAATAGCAACTTTGAAAGTATTGTTTTGGAGCGGACATAATGGAGAATATTACAGAAGAAAACAATCGTATTACTCGTAATTTTGATGGATGGATTTTTTCCCGCAGCGCAGATATCTTTCACTGCACTGGTTTTTTTCCGCACAAATATTCTGTGACAAAATCACACAAGATCTCAGAAGTATTTGTTGTAAAAATTAATCAATAAGACCAATACTCAATTTCTTAATTTTAAAGATAAAACCTTTTAACTACTTCTTTCTATGGTAAAATTTTATTCTATCTTACACTCCACAAACAACTTAAGGTTTTATTGACACACTTGCGTGCCAGAGAACTCTAATTAATTCTTCTACAGGAAGGTACTTGTCCAGACAACCCATGAACGACATCATTGTCATCATAAGTAAAGAATCGTTGTGTATACGTCGTCTGGCTAATCTCGTAATTGACAATCATACTTTGCAAAAGTACAGGTTGTGGTAGGAATACATTCAGCCATTACAAATTAAACTAAGTTGACATCAATAAATGGCGGAGATAATGATGCTCTTAAGTGTTTGACATAAGCCATTGTCGCGTTTGAATTACTTTATTGGACCATTGTGGTGTTACACGCCGAGAAATTAATCTTGATTTTGAGTTTATGCCATATTGTCTTCAAGGTTTTTACTGAACCTTGATTTTGATACATGAAAAACGGGATGTAGGTTTTTATTGGGTGTTGCAATCTTATACAGTTAATTAGCTAATGTTAACATATTGTTCGTCGAAAATTACGCTTTATGTACACATAAACTTGAAATATTGGTCTAACACTAAAAATTCCAACAATTATATGAAACTTTGTCAACAATGCCAATTGAGGATAAAAATTGGAATATTGAGGTTTTTTTTTGAATTTCTTTTAACTAATTTTAATTTAGCGAAATAATAAACGCATTAATTTATTGATGGTATAATACCACATATTTTCTATCATAAGGTTTCTAATCAGAATATTAAGACAGTCCAATCAACTGAATCACATATTATTTATTAAGTCATAAATTAAGTAGGAGATACGCAAAACTAACACGCTAATAAAAAAGCAAAGGACATCAGGGGACGTGCATCGATTCCCACAAAATTTCAAAATGTGTGCTTGAAAATCTTTCATCCGTCTCATAACAGCAATGTTTATATTTTCGAATTTTATATCTTCACAATTCTGTCTCTTTAAAATCAGCAAAATGTTTGTTTACATTGCTATTACAGAGATTTAAGCAACAATTCACTCGGAGAAATTCCACCAGGCAGCTTTTCAAATTTATTTAGACTGAGTACTCTGTAAGTATATACTAAATATTTACACATAATTTATGAATATTATGAAATATTGTCGTAAAGTACACATTTTTAATGTTACTTGTTAAATGTGATCTATCAAAATTTTGTTTTTAAATCCCAGTGATTTATATGTCAATCTTCTTAATGTTAAATGTAAGATGTTCACTATCATCAACTGAAAATCGAAACAAATGATCCATACTTTAAATTATATAAGTTTTTGATGTTATATGTTAGGGAAAACGTTAACACATAAGCTGTTAAATCATTTATTTCAATAGAGTTCGAGATGTTTCTTTTAGATTATATTTGGATTTATTTTTCTGTGTGCGTCCACCTTTTATTTATTGACTTATGTCTTTTGAATATCGCTTTGGTTTTTCGTATTTACTACTTAATTTTTTTTTATGTTTTAGGAATCTACGACAAAACAACATAAAAAATATTGGTAATGGAACCTTCATCGGGTTGAACAATCTCGGCAGCTTGTAAGTGTGATTTAAGCTACTATTGAGCTACGTCTCAAGGTTAGGAAAAATAGAACGTGTGAAAACTCCTCAATAGCACATAAAACTTCAGATTATAACATTCAGGATGCTAATCAATATAAAGTAGTATACATGTTATTCATTTTTGCTTTATCATCATTTATTTTTATATAATTAATACAAACTAGTTTATGACTGTCGTCTATGTATTTGTCTATTCGTTGTTTTTAACCTTTAAAACTTTAATTGGGCTTTCGTTTTATATATGAAATTGAGGCCATTGCTAAGGAATCTAACTGAAAATGTTATTGAGAAAACATTTCAATGGGTCTCAGCCAATTCGTTATTCAAGGGCGTGTTCTTACTACCAAGACTTTGTCACTAGAGAATTGCTGTTAACATAGCATCCAAGCTTTTGAGGCAGGGTTATACACTACTCAGACTTCGGTCTGCTTTAAGCAAGTGTTAAGGCCGCCATCATGATACAGTGGGGATTTGACAAGTCTGTTTTTGATATTATTACAGATATGATCCCTATGCAATAGTTTGAATCTTCTTACAGCAAAGTTGTTTGAGTTTCTATCAGTCAATTATTTGGCTTCATACTTGCCTGTTTTCTAAATATTGCGCTTGACTGATATACACTTTGGCTTTCATATTTTGGCAACCCCCCTTTATTAATTGTAAGTAAGTCAATCAGTCATTTAATCCAAAGTGAGTCAGTCCGTCCATCTGTCTGTCTTTGATAATATATATATTTTAATTAATATATTGATATAACAAGTAGAATGCCGGTGGTCACCATAACTGTGACTTATTCTTATGGTGACACGTGCTTTTTTTCAAACAGTGGTAAGGGTTACCATACACCGGAATGACACGGACGCATCGCGGCGGGTGTCATGTGTAGCAGGAAACGCTTACCATATCGCGAGCACCTGGTTTCGCTTCTTATTTTTAATAGTTCCTGATATTTCCATTTTTAAGCCAGGGGTACACCTTTCAGGTGTAGCCACAGGCTTATTGGTATTACTTTGCTCACACATACTCTCAACACAAAAGTACTGTAGGAAGACCTGTTGACATCTTCCACAGAAAGTAGTACCATTTCTCTTTTTC
>JAUMGZ010211217.1:0-11950 GCA_032359645.1 Pododesmus macrochisma | reverse complement strand
CAACAACAACAACAACAACAACAACAACAACAACAACAACAACAACAACAACAACAACAACAACAACAACAACAAAGGTAAGCCAGACGAGGGTAATTCTCAACTGGATTGAGCGGTGTTATTTAAGTGGCATAAACACCCCGGTACTATGAAAGCAACTACTTCAATAAAACAAATTATTTATAATAGCACAATAATTAGATGATGTGTCATGAAATAACCACATTTGATAAGTTAGATACCAGGGTTCCAGCCAGTGAAATATTGAAAAATTCACGAATCTCGTTAGTATGTAGACGTAGTTAGGCTGGACAGTGGTGTACTTTAAAATAGCATCAATACTAGTTAAAGGTCCAGTTATTTTCGTGCACACACATATAAGCCATGGCAAAATTCACTGTTTCTCGTGCTCGGGTAACATCGTGTCCTTACATATATCAGTGAATGAACTCTGCCCGATAACATAAACACTTCACACCAACGCTGTCTCAACATTTGTCTTGAGCAATACCATGCATGCGAAGAATATTTGGGGGTGTTGTCCAAAATCAACGCCTTTCAGTCATTTTATAAATCGGGGCGAATTATAAATTTTAATTATTTTTGAAATTTGGTAAATTTGTGAAGATACATGAACTTCAGGTTGGATTAACGAAAAGTTACTAACTTTACATGCTTTATAAAAATAACAATTTTGAAAATAAACCCTTACCCTAACCCTTATAAAAATAACAATTTTGAAAATAAATTAAAAACTAAGCAATAATTACTATTCGTTGGTGTGTATGTATCTTTAAACAACCAAAAGAAAGTCAAAAAAATTTGATTAAAAGAAAATCATAAGTTTGTTCTTTCCTAACTAATTAAAATATTATATTTTATATTCTTTAAAGCATATAATACACTTTGCGTTCGTTTTCTTTCTGCATCTGGTGGAAAGTAGTGTTTTAACCAGGAACTTTTAAGTGTTTGTATTTATAATACTGAAACCACAGGTACTTAGGGTTAATGTGCATTAGCATTGTGACAAACACCGGGTTCTATGCATATACCTGTGACTCAAATAAAATTGTATTCCTCCCAGATAAAAGTATCAAGGATTTTCCGCAGAACAGAAAATGTATCACATACTTCCGTATTAGCCGGCAGCATAAACAAAAAAATGAAACGATTTGATATACAAAACAATTAACCCTTTTAAATAACAGAATTTGTGATAAATTTAATCTAAATGTGGTAGAAGATGAAATACATTTCTTTATTGATTGTCCTCATCTTAATAACGCATGGTCCGAGTTATTTAAAGCTTTATTTCCACCTCATATAATAATTTTCTTTCACTTTCCCCGGTCAATAAATTGTACTCGAACAAAAACTTGAAAATCTGATCAGTTGTTTCCTGTTTGAGTCAGATTCAATCTGATTAATTTCATATTCAATTAAAACAGTACTGGTCGCCGACCAGTTATCGCCATGTACCAGTTATCGCCAAAACGTACTTAGCGGACGCCCGCATGTATATAATTTTATGAAATTTGAACAGCAGTCAAAACTTCTGTTTATATAACCACACTTAAAGATCTCAATGTGTGATATAACTTTGTCAATAGGTTTCTTAACAGTTTTAACAAAAAGTGCATTATTTTATTTAAAAATGCATAAGATTATTGCTACCATGCGATATTTTGAAACAGAAATAGAGGAGGAAAGATAGTGGCGATAATTATGCGGTCCCCTCCCGTGAAATTAGGGTACCATTTTCGCCGACCCCAAGAGGGGCTGTATTTAATGTGTTTTAGAGCCCAAACAAAACTGTCAGGGTATCCTCTGTTAGAACTTTTGGTAACCTATTTTCAATGTGAAAATTATAACTAAAAACCCACTATTTATAAAATTATAGGTGAAAAAATGGCGATATAACTGGTCGCCGACAGGTATTTTGCTGTATACAAATACTTTATGCTTAGCTTTATGTAAATATCAAATATATTTTGTAAAGTTTGTAATGTTACAAATCAATAATGCATGTGCTGTAACTGCCCCTCGGGGCCCTTGATTGGCAAATAAACTTGTATTCTTGTAACATCATTGATGTCGATTTTAAAAGTAGCTCATAAGCTAGCAGTAGAGCTTATGTTTACTGTTTTAAAACTGTATCGACTCTAAAAAATTGAACTTGAACTTGAAGTTCATATTTACCACAGAGCTAAATTACATTATTTACACACTGAAATAATGCAGTCAATATTTTTATGAAGTTAGGGGATAGTGTCAATCGGCCGAAGTTGCGACGAGTGGGATAGTGTGTCTTGCTTAACACGAGGAAGAAACCAGTCTAATAGAATATACGGAACTCCTTGGACGTTTTCAGTGGTTCACGAAATCGCAATATATTCCGAGAATCAACAAAGGACGCCATCTTACCCACGCGAGCCCACGCACGTCACATCGCAAACACCCTTTTGTTAAAAGAAGTTTGTACTACACGTTCATCATGAGCACGTACATTAGTGTATCAGAAAATGAAAACGAAGAGGCAGTTGAAATTCCCAGCGAAGACGACGAAACTCTTTTGCTGTCTACACTTTCAGCCCAGTTTCCTGGAGCATGCGGTCTGAAATTCAGGAATCCAGTAACCGGGAACTTCCGTGGTGTGCGACTCACCGACGAGAAACTCCACCCTCCAGACTCTGCTTGGGGAAATGACACTTACATTGTGGTCTTTCCTAAGTCTACGCCGTTTTCAGATGTACAAGAATCTGAAAACCAGATACACCATATACCAAGTTTATGTGGTAAGATTTATAGATTGATAAGGCTAACCTAACGTTATATAATATAAATATTTATAATAAATGATTGAATTTTCTGTAAATGGTATATCTTTTCTATTCAGGCTTTTGTTCAGTCCAAGGTTTAATATATGTAAATATTAATAGTTTTATTGTTATAACATGCATTTACTAATATAGGGGACGTAGTCTCCCCGTGGAAGCTGTGTTGGTAGGAATTTGACCGCCTTAGTAGTCCTATAAGGTATCAGGTCGATTCAGCACTTAGTCATTTCAGCACTTTGATTTAGGCACATCATTTGGCATGTCTTTGGCTTATTCCGTAACTCGTTACAGTTACTGTATAATACCATTAAAACATGAAAAGTCTTCTCACTAAAATCTTTTGCCTGATAATAATTCCTTTCATAAGTTTCATAGGTGACGAAATAACTATGATTCTCCTATAACATCCGACTCTGTGTTTTTTTGTTTTTTTTTTTATATGGACACAGTCTTATCGATTGTTGTCAAATATCCATGGTATTTTTGGTAAAACAGTGATGTAAATTTGTTCCTATTTTTGAAATTAATAAACCAAGTAAAGGCCTCCCAAAGGGTTTACAAGATATTTAAAATAAGGTGACTGGGTTGCAGTATGATGTTTACAAATGATAATGACGAAAACAATAGCAGTCACCGATTTTTTACAAGCGTTTTCATGGAAAGTTTATTGTCTTAACTGTGTTTCCGTGTTGCAGCAAGGTGTCTGACCTAAGAAAAATGAATATAAATGCAGATTAACAGACCACATAGAGTTTGTTAGCGATGTTAGAATAACCCGAATGAGATATTATCTGAAAGATAATTCATTTTCTTCTGAATTACACAACATTGATTATAATCGGGCGTCATTTGACATTTTCTCAGAATAAAATGTAA
Organism: Pododesmus macrochisma; assembly: GCA_032359645.1. Lineage (NCBI taxonomy): Eukaryota > Metazoa > Mollusca > Bivalvia > Pectinida > Anomiidae > Pododesmus > Pododesmus macrochisma. The sequence goes on along the minus strand of JAUMGZ010211217.1, from coordinate 8,237 downwards.
AACACTATCGATTTTAATAGCTATGAAGTTCTAAACCTTTCTTGTTATATAGGGTAATTTCCGATTTTTTTACACTCGTTGTCTACCTATGATTAAACTTTGAGTTAGCCGGTCCTTTTATCCAACATTGTCTCAGAACTTGCACTGAAGACCTTGATAGTTCAGCCATATTTCGTTGCGGAACTTGCGATATATAGGAAAATGCGTCCATTTAAAAAACAAACCGCAGAGCCTGATATTATAGGACTAAATGCCACATTAGCTCATGATCAGTGGAAGAGTGTTTGCTACAAGAGGGACTGGGTTCAGTCCCAATAGTGTTAAACCTAAGATATTAGAATATAAGGTGACCTTCTCTCTCCCCACAACACACTCAGCTTGTGTGTAGGAGAAGGACTGGTTGGCTCTGTTTAAGGATAATGTGACCAATGAATTCAAAGTTTTATGTCAATATGTCTGCACTGTGATTTTTCAATTACCGGTATATAGACAATACTATTAAGTTGCTGTTGTGCTTTCACAAGCAGACATAGTCTCAATATGACACAAACTCGAGTTGAAAGGGAAGCTGATATAACTTATAACCAAATAAAACAAACGGTATGAATTGAGGGAACCACATGAAACTTTATTGTAAATATTTTGCATGCCTTTCCCTGCCTCCAACAATTTTTGCCTCGGTTAAATTTCCTCTCTGACTGTACATCATGTGTCCTTGAAATATATACTGTATTCATTCTAACAAATGCACAGACGATTAATAGAATGGACTAGAATTTAAAAGTAGGGGGTGGGCGATTATTGAAAACAAGCCAAAACTACCACGGTAAATTTCGTTAGAGGGTGTTTATAAGAACCAATTTTCAAACTTTTTTTGATCAAATCATTAAATTTTTAAACATTAAAGAATCTTATATAATCACGTCGCACTACTCTAGCGGTTAAACAGCGTAAACAGGCAACACTAACGGGTCATAACATATGATTCAGACATGCCTAGATTATAAGAGGTTTGTCAAAATCAACCGGAGGGAGGTAAAAGTCACTAGTTTTTGCGTCAAAGTGGGGGGGGTGTACAATTATTAGAGACAGGGTGTTTATTAGAACAAATACAGAAACTGAATGTTTATCTTGCTGTTGACATAAAATTTTAGTGTTCAAAGTTGTATTGCCTCCTGCACGATACTTTTGATCATGAAAAGCTGTTAAAGATAAATCGTGATAAAGCTGTCATGTGGTATCCACAGAAGTTGGTGTTAACTTTGTTATTGTCTTTGTATATGCTAAATACACTGTATATTGATTGCAACGATTAAAAGAAATTTTACCTATAATTATACTGAGAACTATTACTTTTCCATCCTTGTGGAAAGAATAATTGTTCATTTCCAAGAAATTCTTTCCAACTGTAGCTGTCTGTTGATTATTTATGATTATTAATAAATAAAATTATTTGATTGTGTAAATATGAGATGTTTGATTGTGTACATAGATCACAAAAGAAAGGGTGAGGAAATGGAAAACCCTGTTGCCAAGACTAAACGTTTGGAAAGGAATCATGTATGTTCAGATTTGATTGTCCTTGGTCTACCATGGAAAGCAACTGAAGATGACCTAAAGGAATACTTCGGCCAAAACTTTGGAGAACTTGTTCTGGCCCAGGTAATAATGCATAATTATGCTTAAAAGATCGGATTATGAATCATAAAATATTAAAAACATTCATCAGTCTGCAACTTAGTTTTTGAAGCATTAGTCAGAAAAAGTAAAATAATATATACTGTAGTGTAGTATACAATATATAGCAGGATTAAAAAAAATGTCACTTGAACATGTTTTACAAACCAAATTTTACTAGTCATCATCATGTGCTTGGGACTAGTGCCTAACATCGCAGGCTGGTTCATTGTGTACCTAGTAGTACTTGAATATAATTTTTAAAGTTTTATTTATCAGAAAAATGCAGAAAATACGAAGATATACTGTTTAAAAGCTCTTTTTGCTACTTAATGTAAAAATAAGTCTTGATTTTAACTTGTAACACATTTTAAGTTACCAGTTAAGCACCATAAAGCAATGCAATATTTAGGAAAAACTATATTACTGTTAATAAGTTTGATTTACATTAGAAAATACAGTTGTATATACAAAGAAACAAGGGAAAGGGTAGTTACAGTGTGTATATTAAATGAAAAGCATAAACAGTAAAGAGATAAAATTCTGATTATAATCAACAATTGTTCACAGAAAGCCTTTGGTAATCCATTTGCTTTCTGATTCCCAACACTGATATTTATTTCAAATGAGCTGATTCTGTTTATGTTTTTTAACAGGTTAAAAGAGATGCTAAGACTGGACAATCAAAAGGCTTTGGATTCATTCGCTTCAGTGACTACAGTGAACAAGTGAAGTGTCTGAATAAGCAACATTTAATTGGTGGCAGATGGTGTGAGGTCAACATACCTAACTCAAATGTAAGGCATATATAAGTCTGTTACCTAAATATGATGGTCAGATGGTGTGAGGTCAACATACCTAACTCAAATGTAAGGCATATATAAGTCTGTTACCTAAATACGATGGTCAGATGGTGTGAGGTCAACATACCTAACTCAAATGTAAGGCACAAATATAAGTCTGTTACCTAAATATGATGGTCAGATGGTGTGAGGTCAACATACCTAACTCAATGTAAGGCATATATATAAGTCTGTTACCTAAATATGATGGTATACCTTAAAAATGATTAGTTTTGGGTAATATTCATATATAATTTCATAATATATGCAGTCAGGGCTTGAATTGTAAACATGAATTGGAAAAGCATGATCTTTTTATTGTCTGCCGTTTTTATGCTAAACACCATCAAACTTTTATAAGAAAGTGGTCAACATGTACAATTTATTGTACAGCTTGTTTGTAGTATTGCTTAATTATAATTTACAACAGGATCATTTTAAAAGAACTTATGTTTCACTTCTAGCTTCTTTTGTTATTTACTACGATACTTATTAACCCTTTTCCCGCCAACCACTAAATACACAATACCACCTCCACCGCCAAGTAAATATTGAAAATTCAAAAAATATTTACCGTAAACTTTAAACAACTTTTACTTTTTAATTTATAAGAACCAAAAACAAAATTAATCTGCTAAAGAAGCTCTTAAAAGGGAACTTTAATTGATTAATTATTAATATATATGTAATCAGTTACAGGTAAAACTACAGGTAAGTTTGGTACAAATTTTCAAAGTTTATCGTCTTTGGTTGAGAAAAGAAATCTTAAAATTTAAATAAAAGTATAAAATAAAAACACCCTAATATCTGTCAGTATTCAAGATATTACTAATATATGTGTCCTCTATAATAACATAAGCCAATAATTCACTAAGACCAAAAATACAGGTCAGTGTACACCTGTGTGATATGGCCTGTCAAAATCGTCTGCTATGTTGACCGTGAGAAAATGTGATCGATTTGTAGAGAAATTTGCAGTTAAATGTGTCGGATAACTATATTGTTGGACAATTGTTCCTAGACAAATAACTTCTAAAATCTTCAAAAACAGCAGAAATAAGTACAAACGATGTCGTCACTGCGATAGACATTTTGGCAGATTATGACTTTTTGTTACCGCTTGAAAGTTGAAGTTCTTTTGTGTCTGTTAACTGATTTTTTATTGACTAGAAAATATTTACCGATTACTTTCACATAAATCTTTTTTTAAGAATTCTTGAAATAACATCAAAACCAGTAATATTCATATCACAGTTAATGACCAAACGTCGCTTGGTTCTACATGAGTCTGCAAAGCACAACGCCATTTTGAGACAAATTTGATCTGTCAGTTGATTTTCCCGAAAAAACAGGCTATTTTTAGCTTTAAACCAGGCTACTTTTAACTGACCAATGAGATTAGAATGACTTAGTCCTGTGTGAATATCATTAACTATCAAATGGGAAATCCCCAAAGAAAAACAGAAGAAAAAACGGAAACGACTATTGTTGAGTTTGGCAGTGGTGATGAGGAACGTATAAACAACAATTGTTGCACTTGGCGGGATAAGGGTTAATAATAATAATAAAAAATATGTGTATTAATACTTCACAAATTTGCTGTACATGTACATAAATCCAACAGCACTAACAACAGAAATAAATATTTTGTCAAAGGCGTATACTTATAAATACATCATCTATATTTTTATTCTTTTTCAGGAATCTGCCCAAAGACATTTGAACAGTAAAATCTTTGTTGCCAGATGCTCTGAAAAGCTTACAACAGATGACCTGCGTGATTATTTTGCAAAGTTTGGCGAGGTGACAGATGTCTTTATTCCACGTCCTTTCAGAGCTTTTGCTTTTGTTACCTTCCAAGATGCAGAGATTGCACACAGTATGTGTGGAGAGGATCATATCATTGCTGGATGCAGTGTCCACATCAGTAGTGCCGAGCCAAAGACAGGGAAAGGGGGAAACGATCGCGGGGGTTCCTTTGGAGGTGGAGGTGGTGGTGGTGGTCGAGATTACGGCCGAGGAGGTTATCGGGATGGTGGGGGTCATCAGCATAGGCAGCATTATAATGATAGGAGAAGTCAAGGTCCTCCCATGCCCGGGCCAGGTGGCCCACCAAATCCCATGGACACAAGTGGTGGAGATGCTGGCAATAACGTGGGCATGAACTTCTTAAACATGATGGCAGCAGCACAGGCAGTACTAAGTGGACAGGGTGGTTGGGGACCACTGGGTATGGGTGGACAAACTGGGGGCCCACCAAGTGGTAACCCTGATCAGGCAGGTCAATCCTACAGTAGTTCACAGAGACCAGATAGCGGTAGCAGATCTCATAGTGGGTCGGGATGGGGATCTCAGTACGACACACCAAGTAGTGGGGGTAGTGGTAGTGGAGGCTACAGTAACTGGAGTGGCCATAGCAACAGAGGGGGTTCTTGGAATTAGGAATGTAAAAACAACCCATCATTTGTAGTCATATATATATAGATATATGTCGGGAATTCGTTGTACATGTAATTACATTCTCTTTTTAGATTATCATTAATGCTTTCAAAAAGCAAGCCATAATTTTTCCTGAGAAACGTGGAAAGATTTTTTTTATCAATATTTAAAAAGTTGGGAAAGAAAACTTTTTTACTAGAAAGCACAGGGGTGGGGATAACAGGAGATTCAGATGATCAAAGAGTGATGTTGGGGAAATGGAGTGAAGAGCCAGATATTGTGTCGTGTGAGATCGAACAATACAGTGAAACACGAGAGTCCAAGATCAGAGTGAAGAAATTTGATGATGTCAGTATATAAAAAGTGCATACATTTGAATTCCAAACAGTGAATGGTTGAATGTGTACGACCAGGAAAAAGATTTCAGAGACTTGCCCAATTTTTGAGAGATGAACATTAAGCGAGACATTGTATATTAAAAGTATAGCAGATAGGCTATGTGTGTCAAAACATTGAGAGAACTTGTGGTTGCTTTGTCAGCTTCCATGTGTGTATACCATAAGACTTGTGTGAAAATTGTGTGCAGGTATCATGACCCTATCCAGAGAGATACCTTGATGTCTTCATCTACCATTGACACTTATGCATTTAAATATTTCATTTGTGGAAAATAAGTTCATTTAACATCTTCACAGCAGTTTTTCTACAGTTTTTATGCGTTTTTCATCTATTAGAGTTGAAGTAATTTGGTTGGTATTGATTTGTTCATTAACCTCTGACCTTTACTCATACATTAACCCCTATATCATGATCTATTATAATTATTCAACAGTGTTGGACATACGCTATAAAGGATGTAGTTTTTATTTTTAGCCTTATAATTTCTTTGGTACTTTTATCAAACTATAGTTTATGTAAATTTGGTAGTTAATCATCATACAATATCAAATGGTACATGTTGTTGATTATGGTATGTTGTGTTGTAACATTAATGTGTATAAAAACAAAGGAATGAAGAGTGAGAGTGTTGTTTTATCATTAGGTTGATCTGAAAGTAAGAATGTGCAATCTTTGGTCAAATTAGTTATCACACTTTCAAGTCTGACTTCCCTTCAGAGATGTTGCCCAGTTTATTTGCGGTATTATAGTGTTGACATTAAAAATTGTGATAGTGACACATTTTTGTGTGCTACAAATTGTTTTGTGATTGAGTTTGAATTTTTGATAGTGATGAGATTTAGGGTGCTACAAATTGATTTGTGATTGAGTTTGAAATTTTGATAGTGATGAGTTTTGGGCTGCTACAAATTGATTTGAGTTTGAATTTGTGATAGTAATCATAATGAGGTTTTGGATGCTACAAATTGATAAGTGATAGCTTGCTTTTGAGAGGTTTTGGTTTCATCGAAGTGTGAGCATAATTGTGTCGCCAAAGTTCACCACCAGCATACAATTTTGTGTGTGCAGGATTGACCATTCCTGACCTTTTATTCATGTATGCACCTCTGTTTGCTTAACAACAAGGAACAGACGAACAAGTCCAAATGAAAGTTTTGAACATTAGATATAGAGCCATTTGACTAAATTAGGAGTGATGGATTTGATCCAAAACTGAAGTGTTTCTTTGTGTGGAAAGAGGTTTTCATAATAATGAAGGTTTGTGTATTGCCAGTGAAGAAAGTTGTGCATGTTTTGATATTATGTGAAGTGTTAGTGATGTCAATTTAATTTTGTGCAGCTTTGAAATAAAAGGCTGTCATTGGTAAGTGTACATGTATGTGAAGAAATCAATTGTGAAGTACTTTGATTTGTGACCAGAAAAGTGTCTTGATTTGAGAACGCTTGTTTGTTTAAATTGCGAATAAGATGGCTTGATATGTTAAAGTGAGATAACAATATGAAACATTGTCATGTAAAGTGCTGGAGTTGTTTTAAAATGTGAATTGTGTTGGTTAATAGAGTTGAGATATCATTACTGTGCTGTTGTGAAGTTGCAAAATTACCAAGATACTGCACAGAATCACGAATGGTATGCAATAATGGGAAACAGTTGATTTCAATTTAAAAAGGTTTAAAAGTTTGTTTTTTGAGAGTTGGTGTCAGAGAACAGGTGATTGTAAAGTGTTTATAAATTATTGGATCCAAGAAGATAAAAAGTGTAAACAATAAAAGGATGCTGTTGCATATGCATGCAAGAGCTGTGCAAAGTTTGGAAAAACTACAAAAGTGTAATGTAAGTGTTATTCATATATAATATTTAGCATGTAAAGTTTTGATACTGAATTATACTGGGGGATACGAGATTCTATATAGTCACGATATGGTATTAAACCACAGGTAGACAACACGTAAAAATTATCGAAAATTACCCGCAAAAGTAGGAGAAAGTAAAATCTTTATAATGGAAGTTACTGTGCGATAGTCGTTAAATAATAAATCGATCTTGATTATTATACTTATGATTGTCGCTTAATTTAAAGTCACACTGAACGATAGTCAAAGTGTAAAGTCGTTATACTGAGTTTTACTATTAAAGGGATAGTCATAGAATAATAGAATAACATAGGCGCTAGCAGACAATACAAAGTGCATTTCTGATATATGCAAATAATGATTTTAAGAAAAACTTTCTAGAGACTAGATCTGGGCACACTTGTATAAAGTCTCTACATTTTAACATACTGAGTGATTTAGTCATAGAATGTAAAGTCTAAATACTCCTAAGAAAACAACAAGTGTTTGGCTGATGAAAAACAACAAGGGCCTGAATCGCATATAAGGATATAAAATGTCCAATTTCACTGAATAACGCAGTAGATGTATTTTGCGATAAAACAAAAACAAAAGTGAACGGTAAAGTATAAAGTTGTTTAAATTCTGAATTTTGGCTCTGAGGATGAGACATCAGTGAAAGTTACTATTTGCGTGTTGTGCATAACAATGTTCTGTACTTTTATCTTTACAGGTGTGGCAAGTGGATTTATCAGCAATCAGTAATTAACTCGTGTATCTTTATCCACAGAAAGTTCGATTTTAATAAAGTGATAGGTGTACTTAAAAGTGATAACAGAAACAGGTTGCTGCAACAAAAAATAGAGGGTTTCCAAAGTAAATATGAATGACATCTGAACTGGGACTGAAATAAAGTACCAACCACAGGCACTTGTTTCAATCAATAACCCCTCCCGACATTGCCCAGGGTCGACATTGTATCCTATACAGAAAGGTGCTTATCTTGATTTTTCAGCACAGAAAACAATTCCAACATCGAATCGGCAA